>CM051241.1:207359983-207417171 GCA_027917425.1 Gastrophryne carolinensis | reverse complement strand
ATCGTACATCACTATACATATCATACATCGCTATACATATCATACATCAGCTATACATATCATACATCACTATACATATCATACATCACTATACATATCATACATCACTAATACATATCATACATCACTATACATATCATACATCACTATACATATCATACATCACTATACATATCATACATCACTATACATATCATACATCACTATACATATCATACATCACTATATACATATCATACATCACTATATACATATCATACATCGCTATACATATCATACATCGCTATACATCACTATACATATCATACATCACTATACATATCAGACATCACTATACATATCATACATCACTATACATATCATACATCACTATACATATCATACATCAGCTATACATATCATACATCGCTATACATATCATACATCACTATACATATCATACATCGCTATACATATCATACATCGCTATACATAACATACATCACTATACATATCAGACATCACTATACATATCAGTACATCACTATATACATATCATACATCGCTATACATATCATACATCGACTATATCATATCATACATCACTATACATATACATCACTATACATATCATACATCACTATACATATCATACATCACTATACATATCATACATCGCTATACATATCATACATCGCTATACATATCATACATCGCTATACATATCATACATCGCTATACATATCATCATCACTATACATATCATACATCACTATACATATCATACATCACTATACATATCATACATCATCACTATACATATCATCCATCACTATACATATCATACATCACTATACATATCATACATCACTATACATATCATACATCACTATACATATCATACATCACTATACATATCTCATACATCACTATACATATCATACATCAGCTATACATATCATACATCGACTATACATATCATACATCGCTATACATATCATACATCGCTATACATATCATACATCGCTATACATATCATCCATCACTATACATATCATACATCGACTATACATATCATATCATACATCGCTATACATATCGTACATCACTATACATATCAGTACATCACTATACATATCATACATCACTATACATATCATACATCTAACTATACATATCATACATCACTATACATATCATACATCACTATACATATCGTACATCACTATACATATCGTACATCACTATACATATCGTACATCACTATACATATCGTACATCACTATACATATCATACATCACTATACATATCATACATCACTATACATATCATACATCACTATACATATCATACATCACTATACATATCATACATCACTATACATATCAGTACATCACTATACATATCGTACATCACTATACATATCGTACATCACTATACATATCGTACATCACTATACATATCGTACATCACTATACATATCGTACATCACTATACATATCATACATCACTATACATATCATACATCACTATACATATCATACATCACTATACATATCATACATCGCTATACATATCATACATCGCTATACATATCATACATCGCTTATAACATATCATACATCGCTATACATATCATACATCGCTATACATATCGTACATCGCTATACATATCATACATCACTATACATATCATACATCACTATACATATCATACATCACTATACATATCATACATCACTATACATATCATACATCACTATACATATCGTACATCACTATACATATCGTACATCACTATACATATCGTACATCGCTATACATATCGTACATCGCTATACATATCATACATCGCTATACATATCATACATCGCTATACATATCATACATCGCTATACATATCATACATCACTATACATATCGTACATCACTATACATATCATACATCACTATACATATCATACATCACTATACATATCGTACATCACTATACATATCATACATCGCTATACATATCATACATCACTATACATATCATACATCACTATACATATCATACATCACTATACATATCGTACATCACTATACATATCATACATCACTATACATATCATACATCACTATACATATCATACATCACTATACATATCATACATCGCTATACATATCATACATCGCTATACATATCATACATCACTATACATATCATACATCACTATACATATCATACATCACTATACATATCGTACATCACTATACATATCGTACATCACTATACATATCGTACATCACTATACATATCGTACATCACTATACATATCGTACATCACTATACATATCGTACATCACTATACATATCATACATCACTATACATATCATACATCACTATACATATCATACATCACTATACATATCGTACATCACTATACATATCGTACATCACTATACATATCGTACATCACTATACATATCGTACATCACTATACATATCATACATCACTATACATATCGTACATCGCTATACATATCATACATCGCTATACATATCGTACATCGCTATACATATCGTACATCGCTATACATATCATACATCACTATACATATCATACATCACTATACATATCATACATCACTATACATATCATACATCACTATACATATCGTACATCACTATACATATCGTACATCACTATACATATCGTACATCACTATACATATCGTACATCACTATACATATCGTACATCACTATACATATCATACATCACTATACATATCATACATCACTATACATATCGTACATCACTATACATATCATACATCGCTATACATATCGTACATCGCTATACATATCGTACATCGCTATACATATCGTACATCGCTATACATATCGTACATCGCTATACATATCATACATCACTATACATATCATACATCACTATACATATCATACATCACTATACATATCGTACATCACTATACATATCGTACATCACTATACATATCGTACATCACTATACATATCGTACATCACTATACATATCGTACATCACTATACATATCGTACATCACTATACATATCATACATCACTATACATATCATACATCACTATACATATCATACATCACTATATACATATCATACATCACTATATACATATCATACATCACTATACATATCATACATCACTATACATATCGTACATCACTATACATATCGTACATCGCTATACATATCGTACATCGCTATACATATCGTACATCGCTATACATATCGTACATCGCTATACATATCGTACATCACTATACATATCATACATCACTATACATATCATACATCACTATACATATCATACATCACTATACATATCATACATCACTATACATATCATACATCACTATACATATCATACATCACTATACATATCATACATCACTATACATATCATACATCACTATACATATCATACATCACTATACATATCATACATCACTATACATATCATACATCACTATACATATCATACATCACTATACATATCATACATCACTATATACATCATACATCACTATACATATCGTACATCGCTATACATATCGTACATCGCTATACATATCGTACATCGCTATACATATCGTACATCGCTATACATATCGTACATCGCTATACATATCGTACATCGCTATACATATCGTACATCGCTATACATATCGTACATCGCTATACATATCGTACATCGCTATACATATCGTACATCGCTATACATATCGTACATCGCTATACATATCATACATCGCTATACATATCATACATCACTATACATATCATACATCACTATACATATCGTACATCACTATACATATCGTACATCACTATACATATCGTACATCACTATACATATCGTACATCACTATACATATCGTACATCACTATACATATCGTACATCACTATACATATCGTACATCACTATACATATCATACATCACTATATACATATCATACATCGCTATACATATCGTACATCACTATACATATCGTACATCACTATACATATCATACATCACTATACATATCATACATCACTATACATATCATACAATCACTATACATATCATACATCACTATACATATCATACATCACTATACATATCATACATCACTATATACATATCATACATCGCTATACATATCATACATCACTATACATATCATACATCACTATACATATCATACATCACTATACATATCATACATCACTATACATATCATACATCACTATACATATCATACATCACTATACATATCATACATCACTATACATATCATACATCACTATACATATCATACATCACTATACATATCATACATCACTATATACATATCATACATCGCTATACATATCATACATCGCTATACATATCATACATCACTATACATATCATACATCACTATATACATATCATACATCACTATACATATCATACATCACTATATACATATCATACATCGCTATACATATCGTACATCACTATACATATCGTACATCACTATACATATCATACATCACTATACATATCATACATCACTATACATATCATACATCACTATACATATCATACATCACTATACATATCATACATCACTATACATATCATCCATCACTATACATATCATCCATCGCTATACATATCATACATCGCTATACATATCATACATCGCTATACATATCATACATCACTATACATATCGTACATCACTATACATATCGTACATCACTATACATATCGTACATCACTATACATATCATACATCACTATACATATCATACATCACTATACATATCATACATCACTATACATATCATACATCACTATACATATCATACATCACTATACATATCATACATCACTATATACATATCATACATCACTATATACATATCATACATCGCTATACATATCATACATCGCTATACATATCATACATCACTATACATATCATCCATCACTATACATATCATACATCACTATACATATCGGTACATCACTATACATATACATCACTATACATATCATACATCACTATACATATCATACATCACTATACATATCATACATCACTATACATATCATACATCACTATACATATCATACATCACTATACATATCATACATCACTATACATATCATACATCACTATACATATCATACATCACTATACATATCATACATCACTATACATATCATACATCACTATATACATATCATACATCACTATATACATATCATACATCGCTATACATATCATACATCGCTATACATATCATACATCACTATACATATCGTACATCACTATACATATCATACATCGCTATACATATCATACATCGCTATACATATCATACATCACTATACATATCATACATCACTATACATATCATACATCACTATACATATCATACATCACTATACATATCATACATCACTATACATATCATACATCACTATACATATCATACATCACTATACATATCATACATCACTATACATATCATACATCACTATACATATCATACATCACTATACATATCGTACATCACTATACATATCATACATCACTATACATATCATACATCACTATACATATCGTACATCACTATACATATCGTACATCACTATACATATCGTACATCACTATAACATATCGTACATCACTATACATATCGTACATCACTACTACATATCGTACATCACTATACATATCGTACATCACTATACATATCGTACATCACTATACATATCGTACATCACTATATACATATCATACATCGCTATACATATCGTACATCACTATACATATCATACATCACTATACATATCATACATCGCTATACATATCATACATCACTATACATATCATACATCACTATACATATCATACATCACTATATACATATCATACATCGCTATACATATCATACATCGCTATACATATCATACATCGCTATACATATCATACATCGCTATACATATCGTACATCACTATACATATCGTACATCACTATACATATCGTACATCACTATACATATCATACATCACTATACATATCATACATCACTATACATATCATACATCACTATACATATCATACATCACTATACATATCATACATCACTATACATATCATACATCACTATACATATCATACATCGCTATACATATCATACATCGCTATACATATCATACATCGCTATACATATCGTACATCACTATACATATCGTACATCACTATACATATCATACATCACTATACATATCATACATCACTATACATATCATACATCACTATACATATCATACATCACTATACATATCATACATCACTATACATATCATACATCGCTATACATATCATACATCGCTATACATATCATACATCACTATACATATCGTACATCACTATACATATCGTACATCACTATACATATCGTACATCACTATACATATCGTACATCACTATATACATATCATACATCGCTATACATATCATACATCACTATACATATCATACATCGCTATACATATCATACATCGCTATACATATCATACATCGCTATACATATCATACATCACTATATACATATCATACATCACTATATACATATCATACATCGCTATACATATCATACATCACTATACATATCATACATCACTATACATATCGTACATCACTATACATATCGTACATCACTATACATATCGTACATCACTATACATATCGTACATCACTATAATATCATACATCACTATACATATCATACATCACTATACATATCGTACATCACTATACATATCGTACATCACTATACATATCATACATCACTATACATATCATACATCACTATACATATCATACATCACTATACATATCGTACATCACTATACATATCGTACATCACTATACATATCGTACATCACTATACATATCATACATCACTATACATATCATACATCACTATACATATCATACATCACTATACATATCATACATCACTATACATATCATACATCACTATACATATCATACATCACTATACATATCATACATCACTATACATATCATACATCGCTATACATATCATACATCACTATACATATCGTACATCACTATACATAACATACATCACTATACATATCGTACATCACTATACATATCGTACATCACTATACATATCATACATCACTATACATATCGTACATCACTATACATATCGTACATCACTATACATATCGTACATCACTATACATATCGTACATCACTATACATATCGTACATCACTATACATATCGTACATCACTATACATATCATACATCACTATACATATCATACATCACTATACATATCATACATCACTATACATATCGTACATCACTATACATATCGTACATCACTATACATAACATACATCACTATACATATCATACATCACTATAACATATCATACATCACTATACATATCGTACATCGCTATACATATCGTACATCGCTATACATATCATCCATCGCTATACATATCATCCATCACTATACATATCATACATCACTATACATATCGTACATCACTATACATATACATCACTATACATATCGTACATCACTATACATATCGTACATCACTATACATATCATACATCACTATACATATCGTACATCACTATACATATCGTACATCACTATACATATCGTACATCACTATACATATCATACATCACTATACATATCGTACATCACTATACATATCGTACATCACTATACATATCGTACATCACTATACATATCGTACATCACTATACATATCGTACATCACTATACATATCATACATCACTATACATATCATACATCACTATACATATCATACATCACTATACATATCGTACATCACTATACATATCGTACATCACTATACATATCGTACATCACTATACATATCGTACATCACTATATACATATCGTACATCGCTATACATATCGTACATCGCTATACATATCGTACATCGCTATACATATCGTACATCGCTATACATATCGTACATCGCTATACATATCATACATCGCTATACATATCATACATCACTATATCATATCGTACATCACTATACATATCGTACATCACTATACATATCGTACATCACTATACATATCATACATCACTATAAATATCATACATCGCTATACATATCGTACATCACTATACATATCATACATCACTATACATATCATACATCACTATACATATCGTACATCACTATACATATCGTACATCACTATACATATCGTACATCACTATACATATCATACATCACTATACATATCATACATCACTATACATATCATACATCACTATACATATCGTACATCACTATACATATCATACATCACTATACATATCGTACATCACTATATACATATCATACATCACTATACATATCATACATTCACTATACATATCATACATCACTATACATATCATACATCACTATACATATCGTACATCACTATACATATCATACATCACTATACATATCGTACATCACTATACATATCGTACATCACTATACATATCATACATCACTATACATATCGTACATCACTATACATATCATACATCACTATACATATCGTACATCACTATACATATCGTACATCACTATACATATCGTACATCACTATACATATCGTACATCACTATACATATCATACATCACTATACATATCGTACATCACTATACATATCATACATCACTATACATATCATACATCACTATACATATCATCCATCACTATACATATCATCCATCACTATACATATCATACATCACTATACATATCATACATCACTATATACATATCATACATCGCTATACATATACATCGCTATACATATCATACATCACTATACATATCATACATCCACTATACATATCATACATCACTATACATATACATCACTATACATATCATACATCACTATACATATCATACATCGCTATACATATACATCGCTATACATATCATACATCACTATACATATCATACATCACTATACATATCATACATCACTATACATATCATACATCGCTATACATATACATCGCTATACATATCATACATCACTATACATATCATACATCACTATACATATCATACATCACTATACATATCATACATCACTATACATATCATACATCACTATACATATCATACATCACTATACATATCATACATCACTATACATATCATCCATCACTATACATATCATACATCACTATACATATCATACATCACTATACATATCGTACATCGCTATACATATACATCGCTATACATATTCATACATCACTATACATATCATACATCACTATACATATCATACATCACTATACATATCATACATCACTATACATATCATCCATCACTATACATATCATCCATCACTATACATATCATACATCGCTATACATATACATCGCTATACATATCATACATCACTATACATATCGTACATCACTATACATATCATACATCACTATACATATCATACATCACTATACATATCGTACATCACTATACATATCATACATCACTATACATATCATACATCGCTATAACATATACATCGCTATACATATCATACATCACTATACATATCATACATCACTATACATATCATACATCGCTATACATATCGTACATCGCTATACATATCATACATCGCTATACATATCATACATCGCTATACATATCATACATCACTATACATATCATACATCGCTATACATATCATACATCGCTATACATATCATACATCGCTATACATATCATACATCACTATACATATCATACATCACTATACATATCATACATCACTATACATATCATACATCACTATACATATCACTATACATATCCTACATCACTATACATATCATACATCACTATACATATCGTACATCACTATACATATACATCACTATACATATCGTACATCACTATACATATCGTACATCACTATACATATCATACATCACTATACATATCATACATCACTATACATATCGTACATCACTATACATATCGTACATCACTATACATATCATACATCACTATACATATCGTACATCACTATACATATCGTACATCACTATACATATCGTACATCACTATACATATCGTACATCACTATAACATATCGTACATCACTATACATATCATACATCACTATACATATCATACATCACTATACATATCATACATCACTATACATATCGTACATCACTATACATATCGTACATCACTATACATATCGTACATCACTATACATATCATACATCACTATACATATCATACATCACTATACATATCGTACATCACTATACATATCGTACATCACTATACATATCGTACATCACTATATACATATCGTACATCGCTATACATATCGACATATCTACATCGCTATACATATCGTACATCGCTATACATATCGTACATCGCTATACATATCGTACATCACTATACATATCATACATCACTATACATATCATACATCACTATACATATCGTACATCACTATACATATCGTACATCACTATACATATCGTACATCACTATACATATCATACATCACTATAAATATCATACATCGCTATACATATCGTACATCACTATACATATCATACATCACTATACATATCATACATCACTATACATATCGTACATCACTATACATATCGTACATCACTATACATATCGTACATCACTATACATATCATACATCACTATACATATCATACATCACTATACATATCATACATCACTATAAATATCATACATCGCTATACATATCGTACATCACTATACATATCATACATCACTATACATATCATACATCACTATACATATCGTACATCACTATACATATCGTACATCACTATACATATCGTACATCACTATACATATCATACATCACTATACATATCATACATCACTATACATATCATACATCACTATACATATCGTACATCACTATACATATCATAACATCACTATACATATCGTACATCACTATATACATATCATACATCACTATACATATCATACATCACTATACATATCATACATCACTATACATATCGTACATCACTATACATATCGTACATCACTATACATATCATACATCACTATACATATCGTACATCACTATACATATCGTACATCACTATACATATCATACATCACTATACATATCGTACATCACTATACATATCATACATCACTATACATATCGTACATCACTATACATATCGTACATCACTATACATATCGTACATCACTATACATATCATACATCACTATACATATCGTACATCACTATACATATCGTACATCACTATACATATCGTACATCACTATACATATCATACATCACTATACATATCATCCATCACTATACATATCATCCATCACTATACATATCATACATCACTATACATATCATCCATCACTATACATATCATCCATCACTATACATATCATACATCACTATACATATCATACATCACTATACATATCATACATCGCTATACATATACATCGCTATACATATCATACATCACTATACATATCATACATCACTATACATATCATACATCACTATACATATACATCACTATACATATCATACATCACTATACATATCATACATCGCTATACATATACATCGCTATACATATCATACATCACTATACATATCATACATCACTATACATATCATACATCACTATACATATCATACATCGCTATACATATACATCGCTATACATATCATACATCACTATACATATCATACATCACTATACATATCATACATCACTATACATATCATACATCACTATACATATCATACATCACTATACATATCATACATCACTATACATATCATCCATCACTATACATATCATACATCACTATACATATCATACATCACTATACATATCGTACATCGCTATACATATACATCGCTATACATATCATACATCACTATACATATCATACATCACTATACATATCATACATCACTATACATATCATACATCACTATACATATCATCCATCACTATACATATCATACATCACTATACATATCATACATCGCTATACATATACATCGCTATACATATCATACATCACTATACATATCGTACATCACTATACATATCATACATCACTATACATATCATACATCACTATACATATCGTACATCACTATACATATCATACATCACTATACATATCATACATCGCTATACATATACATCGCTATACATATCATACATCACTATACATATCATACATCACTATACATATCATACATCGCTATACATATCGTACATCGCTATACATATCATACATCGCTATACATATCATACATCGCTATACATATCATACATCACTATACATATCATACATCGCTATACATATCATACATCGCTATACATATCATACATCGCTATACATATCATACATCGCTATACATATCATACATCGCTATACATATCATACATCACTATACATATCATACATCACTATACATATCATACATCACTATACATATCACTATACATATCCTACATCACTATACATATCATACATCACTATACATATCATACATCGCTATACATATCATACATCGCTATACATATCATACATCGCTATACATATCATACATCGCTATACATATCATACATCGCTATACATATCATACATCGCTATACATATCATACATCGCTATACATATCATACATCACTATACATATCATACATCACTATACATATCATACATCACTATACATCATCACTATACATATCCTACATCGCTATACATATCATACATCACTATACATATCATACATCGCTATACATATCATACATCGCTATACATATCATACATCGCTATACATATCATACATCACTATACATATCATACATCACTATACATATCATACATCACTATACATATCATACATCACTATACATATCATACATCACTATACATATCACTATACATATCCTACATCACTATACATATCATACATCACTATACATATCGTACATCACTATACATATCATACATCACTATACATATCATACATCACTATACATATCATACATCGCTATACATATCGTACATCACTATACATATCATACATCACTATACATATCATACATCACTATACATATCATACATCACTATACATATCATACATCACTATACATAATCACTATACATATCATACATCACTATACATATCATACATCACTATACATATCATACATCACTATACATATCATACATCACTATACATATCATCCATCACTATACATATCATACATCACTATACATATCATACATCACTATACATATCATACATCACTATACATATCATCCATCACTATACATATCATACATCGCTATACATATCATACATCGCTATACATATCATACATCACTATACATATCATACATCACTATACATATCATACATCACTATACATATCATACATCACTATACATATCACTATACATATCCTACATCACTATACATATCATACATCACTATACATATCGTACATCACTATACATATCATACATCACTATACATATCATACATCACTATACATATCATACATCGCTATACATATCATACATCACTATACATATCATACATCACTATACATATCATACATCACTATACATATCATACATCACTATACATATCATACATCACTATACATATCACTATACATATCATACATCACTATACATATCATACATCACTATACATATCATACATCACTATACATATCATACATCACTATACATATCATCCATCACTATACATATCATACATCACTATACATATCATACATCACTATACATATCATACATCACTATACATATCATCCATCACTATACATATCATCCATCACTATACATATCATACATCGCTATACATATACATCGCTATACATATCATACATCACTATACATATCGTACATCACTATACATATCATACATCACTATACATATCATACATCACTATACATATCGTACATCACTATACATATCATACATCACTATACATATCATACATCGCTATACATATACATCGCTATACATATCATACATCACTATACATATCATACATCACTATACATATCATACATCGCTATACATATCGTACATCGCTATAACATATCATACATCGCTATACATATCATACATCGCTATACATATCATACATCACTATACATATCATACATCGCTATACATATCGTACATCGCTATACATATCATACATCGCTATACATATCATACATCGCTATACATATCATACATCACTATACATATCATACATCGCTATACATATCATACATCGCTATACATATCATACATCGCTATACATATCATACATCGCTATACATATCATACATCGCTATACATATCATACATCACTATACATATCATACATCACTATACATATCATACATCACTATACATATCATACATCACTATACATATCACTATACATATCCTACATCACTATACATATCATACATCACTAATACATATCGTAACATCACTATACATATCATACATCACTATACATATCATACATCACTATACATATCATACATCGCTATACATATCGTACATCACTATACATATCATACATCACTATACATATCATACATCACTATACATATCATACATCACTATACATATCATACATCACTATACATATCACTATACATATCATACATCACTATACATATCATACATCACTATACATATCATACATCACTATACATATCATACATCACTATACATATCATACAGCCAGATTCTTATCTATACATATCATACATCACTATACATATCATACATCGCTATACATATTATATGGCCAGTTCACACCCTTACTTGTTCCGGTCCGTTGCCCCTGTGAGCCACGTCTGCAGGAGAAAATAAGTCTCATAGAAATTTCCAGGTCATCACAATGGGTAAATATTTGCTCTATGAAATGTGCTGCACCTCACTAATGAGGCAGAGGGACGCCCGGCCCCTCACTCACCATAAAGTGCCCAGGATGAGGACATATGTCCTGCTTGTGGCACAATACATGGCATTGCACACCATCAATGGTAACAATAAAGAGGACCTCAACCCTGCTGTGTGGGGGGGGCGACGGGCCACGGCACGAGAGGAAGGGGGGTGACGGGCCACGGCACGAGAGGAAGGGGGGTGACGGGCCACGGCACGAGAGGAAGGGGGGTGATGGGCTATGGCACGTAACATAGATAATCATTTTATTAAAAAAAGAAATATCTGCGTCACGTGTCATAGCCCATCCCCCCCCCCTCTCATGCCATAGCCCATCCCCCCTCCTCTCATGCCATAGCCCATCCCCCCCCTCTCATGCCATAGCCCATCACTCCCCCTCTCATGCCATAGCCCATCACCCCCCCCCCCTCTCATGCCATAGCCCATCACCCCCCCCCCTCTCATGCCATAGCCCATCACCCCCCCCCTCTCATGCCATAGCCCATCACCCCCCCCCCTCTCATGCCATAGCCCATCACCCCCCCCCCCTCTCATGCCATAGCCCATCACCCCCCCCCCCCCCTCTCATGCCATAGCCCATCACCCCCCCCCTCTCATGCCATAGCCCATCACCCCCCCCTCTCATGCCATAGCCCATCACCCCCCCCCTCTCATGCCATAGCCCATCACCCCCCCCTCTCATGCCATAGCCCATCACCCCCCCCTCTCATGCCATAGCCCATCACCCCCCCCCCCTCTCATGCCATAGCCCATCACCCCCCCCCCCTCTCATGCCATAGCCCATCACCCCCCCCCCTCTCATGCCATAGCCCATCACCCCCCCTCTCATGCCATAGCCCATCACCCCCCCCCCTCTCATGCCATAGCCCATCACCCCCCCCTCTCATGCCATAGCCCATCACCCCTCCCTCTCATGCCATAGCCCATCACCCCCCCCCTCTCATGCCATAGCCCATCACCCCCCCTCTCTCATGCCATAGCCCATCACCCCCCCCCCTCTCATGCCATAGCCCATCACCCCCCCCCCTCTCATGCCATAGCCCATCACCCCCCCCTCTCATGCCATAGCCCATCACCCCCCCCCCTCTCATGCCATAGCCCATCACCCCCCCCCCCCCTCATGCCATAGCCCATTACCCCCCTCGATGGGCTATGGCACGTGACACAGGTAGGTAGGCACCTGTAGGTTGGTGGTGACCCCGGGCTGCTCGGCCACCTCATAGTCTCCGGTCACCAGCACGTGTTTCCGTATCTCCTCCTTCAGACACTTCTTCCTCTCGGCGGGCAGATAGAAGGAGATGGCGGCCACCGAGGGCAGCACCAGCAACACGAGCCGCATCATGGCGGGAGTCGCTGAGGCGCAGCGTTGCTAGGAGACAGACTTCCGGCGTCTTGTAAGGCTGGGGCTCTTCCCTCATTGGCTGGTCCCCTCCCACGTGTGCTCCAGCGAGGCGCCTCACGTCATTGGCTCCAGCGAGGCGCGCCCACGTCATTGCCTCCAGCGAGGCGCGCCCACGTCATTGGCTCCAGCGAGGCGCGCTCACGTCATTGGCTCCAGCTAGGCGCGCTCACGTCATTGGCTCCAGCGAGGCGCGCTCACGTCTTTGGCTCCAGCGAGGCGCGCTCGAGTCATTGGCTCCAGCGAGGCGCGCCCACGTCATTGGCTCCAGCGAGGCGCGCTCACGTCATTGGCTCCAGCGAGGCGCGCTCACGTCTTTGGCTCCAGCTAGGCGCGCTCACGTCATTGGCTCCAGCGAGGCGCGCCCACGTCATTGGCTCCAGCGAGGCGCGCCCACGTCATTGGCTCCAGCGAGGCGCGCTCACGTCTTTGGCTCCAGCTAGGCGCGCTCACGTCATTGGCTCCAGCGAGGCGCGCCCACGTCATTGGCTCTAGCGAGGCGCGCTCACGCCATTGGCTCCAGCTAGGCGCGCTCACGTCATTGGCTCCAGCGAGGCGCGCCCACGTCATTGGCTCCAGCGAGGCGCGCTCACGCCATTGGCTCCAGCTAGGCGCGCTCACGTCATTGGCTCCAGCGAGGCGCGCTCACGTCATTGGCTCCCTCACACTTAACCTGACCTTCACCATGATTTATTGAAAAGCCCAAACTCTTATAAAACGATTCCCCAGCATCTAATATTAATATGTTTTAAGTTTTTAGTCATTATTCTTTCCCACTGGGCTGCAACTCTGTTCAGGACTCTAGGATACGGGCGCCACCACTAGGATACGGACGGGAGGAGAGACGAGTGTGCGGACGGGAGGAAAGACGGGTGTGCGGACGGGAGGAGAGACGGGCGTGCGGACGGGAGGAGAGACGGGCGTGCGGACGGGAGGAGAGACGGGTGTGTGCGGACGGGAGGAGAGACGGGTGTGTGCGGACGGGAGGAGAGACGGGTGTGTGCGGACGGGAGGAGAGACGGGTGTGTGCGGACGGGAGGAGAGACGGGTGTGCGGACGGGAGGAGAGACGGGTGTGCGGACGGGAGGAGAGACGGGTGTGCGGACGGGAGGAGAGACGGGTGTGCTGACGGGAGGAGAGACGGGTGTGTGGACTGGAGGAGAGACGGGTGTGTGGACGGGAGGAGAGACGGGTGTGTGGACGGGAGGAGAGACGGGTGTGCGGACGGGAGGAGAGACGGGTGTGTGGACTGGAGGAGAGACGGGTGTGTGGACGGGAGGAGAGACGGGTGTGCGGACGGGAGGAGAGACGGGTGTGTGGACTGGAGGAGAGACGGGTGTGTGGACGGGAGGAGAGACGGGTGTGCTGACGGGAGGAGAGACGGGTGTGCTGACGGGAGGAGAGACGGGTGTGTGGACGGGAGGAGAGACGGGTGTGTGGACGGGAGGAGAGACGGGTGTGCGGACGGGAGGAGAGACGGGTGTGCGGACGGGTGTGCGGACGGGAGGAGAGACGGGTGTGTGCGGACGGGAGGAGAGACGGGTGTGCGGACGGGAGGAGAGACGGGTGTGCAGACGGGTGTGCGGACGGGAGGAGAGACGGGTGTGCGGACGGGAGGAGAGACGGGTGTGCGGACGGGAGGAGAGACGGGTGTGCGGACAGGAGGAGAGACGGGTGTGCGGACGGGAGGAGAGACGGGTGTGCTGACGGGAGGAGAGACGGGTGTGTGGACGGGAGGAGAGACGGGTGTGCGGACGGGAGGAGAGACGGGTGTGCTGACGGGAGGAGAGACGGGTATGCTGACGGGAGGAGAGACGGGTGTGCGGACGGGAGGAGAGACGGGTGTGCTGACGGGAGGAGAGACGGGTATGCTGACGGGAGGAGAGACGGGTATGCTGACGGGAGGAGAGACGGGTGTGCGGACGGGAGGAGAGACGGGTGTGCGGACGGGAGGAGAGACGGGTGTGCGGACGGGAAGAGAGACGGGTGTGCGGACGGGAGGAGAGACGGGTGTGCGGACGGGAAGAGAGACGGGTGTGCGGACGGGAGGAGAGACGGGTGTGTGGACGGGAGGAGAGACGGGTGTGCGGACGGGAGGAGAGACGGGTGTGCTGACGGGAGGAGAGACGGGTATGCTGACGGGAGGAGAGACGGGTGTGTGGAAGGGAGGAAAGACGGGTGTGTGGACGGGAGGAGAGACGGGTGTGCGGACGGGAGGAGAGACGGGTGTGCGGACGGGAGGAGAGACGGGTGTGCGGACGGGAGGAGAGACGGGAGGAGAGACGGGTGTGCGGACGGGAGGAGAGACGGGAGGAGAGACGGGTGTGCTGACGGGAGGAGAGACGGGAGGAGAGACGGGTGTGCTGACGGGAGGAGAGACGGGAGGAGAGACGGGTGTGCTGACGGGAGGAGAGACGGGAGGAGAGACGGGTGTGTGGAAGGGAGGAGAGACGGGTGTGTGGACGGGAGGAGAGACGGGTGTGCGGACGGGAGGAGAGACGGGTGTGCGGACGGGAGGAGAGACGGGTGTGCGGACGGGAGGAGAGACGGGTGTGCGGACGGGAGGAGAGACGGGTGTGCGGACGGGAGGAGAGACGGGTGTGCGGACGGGAGGAGAGACGGGTGTGCGGACGGGAGGAGAGACGGGTGTGCGGAAGGGAGGAAAGACGGGTGTGCGGACGGGAGGAAAGACGGGTGTGCGGACGGGAGGAGAGACGGGTGTGCGGACGGGAGGAGAGACGGGTGTGCTGACGGGAGGAGAGACGGGTGTGCGGACGGGAGGAGAGACGGGTGTGCGGACGGGAGGAGAGACGGGTGTGCGGACGGGAGGAGAGACGGGTGTGCGGACGGGAGGAGAGACGGGTGTGCGGACGGGAGGAGAGACGGGTGTGCGGACGGGAGGAGAGACGGGTGTGCGGACGGGAGGAGAGACGGGTGTGCGGACGGGAGGAGAGACGGGTGTGCGGACGGGAGGAGAGACGGGTGTGCGGACGGGAGGAGAGACGGGTGTGCGGACGGGAGGAGAGACTGGTGTGCGGACGGGAGGAGAGACGGGTGTGCGGATAGGTGTGCGGACTGGAGGAGAGACGGGTGTGCGGACGGGAGGAGAGACGGGTGTGCGGACGGGAGGAGAGACGGGTGTGCGGACGGGAGGAGAGACGGGTGTGCGGACGGGAGGAGAGACGGGTGTGCGGACGGGAGGAGAGACGGGTGTGCGGACGGGAGGAGAGACGGGTGTGCGGACGGGAGGAGAGACGGGTGTGCTGACGGGAGGAGAGACGGGTATGCTGACGGGAGGAGAGACGGGTGTGTGGAAGGGAGGAAAGACGGGTGTGTGGACGGGAGGAGAGACGGGTGTGCGGACGGGAGGAGAGACGGGTGTGCGGACGGGAGGAGAGACGGGTGTGCGGACGGGAGGAGAGACGGGAGGAGAGACGGGTGTGCTGACGGGAGGAGAGACGGGAGGAGAGACGGGTGTGTGGAAGGGAGGAGAGACGGGTGTGTGGACGGGAGGAGAGACGGGTGTGCGGACGGGAGGAGAGACGGGTGTGCGGACGGGAGGAGAGACGGGTGTGCGGACGGGAGGAGAGACGGGTGTGCGGACGGGAGGAGAGACGGGTGTGCGGACGGGAGGAGAGACTGGTGTGCGGACGGGAGGAGAGACGGGTGTGCGGATAGGTGTGCGGACTGGAGGAGAGACGGGTGTGCGGACGGGAGGAGAGACGGGTGTGCGGACGGGAGGAGAGACGGGTGTGCGGACGGGAGGAGAGACGGGTGTGCGGACGGGAGGAGAGACTGGTGTGCGGACGGGAGGAGAGACGGGTGTGCGGATAGGTGTGCGGACGGGAGGAGAGACGGGTGTGCGGACGGGAGGAGAGACGGGTGTGCTGACGGGAGGAGAGACGGGTGTGCTGACGGGAGGAGAGACGGGTGTGCTGACGGGAGGAGAGACGGGTGTGCTAACGGGAGGAGAGACGGGTGTGCGGACGGGAGGAGAGACGGGTGTGCGGACGGGAGGAGAGACGGGTGTGCGGACGGGAGGAGAGACGGGTGTGCTGACGGGAGGAGAGACGGGTGTGCTGACGGGAGGAGAGACGGGTGTGTGGAAGGGAGGAGAGACGGGTGTGTGGAAGGGAGGAGAGACGGGTGTGTGGACGGGAGGAGAGACGGGTGTGCGGACGGGAGGAGAGACGGGTGTGCGGACGGGAGGAGAGACGGGTGTGCGGACTGGAGGAGAGACGGGTGTGCGGACGGGAAGAGAGACGGGTGTGTGAACGGGAGGAGAGACGGGTGTGTGGACGAGAGGAGAGACGGGTGTGCTGACGGGAGGAAAGACGGGTGTGCGGACGGGAGGAGAGACGGGTGTGCGGACGGGAGGAGAGACGGGTGTGCGGACGGGAGGAGAGACGGGTGTGCGGACGGGAGGAGAGACGGGTATGCGGACGGGAGGAGAGACGGGTATGCTGACGGGAGGAGAGACGGGTGTGTGGATGGAAGGAGAGACGGGTGTGCGGACGGGAAGAGAGACGGGTGTGTGGACGGGAGGAGAGACGGGTATGCGGACGGGAGGAGAGACGGGTGTGCGGACGGGAGGAGAGACGGGTGTGCTGACGGGAGGAGAGACGGGTGTGTGGATGGAAGGAGAGACGGGTGTGCGGACGGGAAGAGAGACGGGTGTGCTGACGGGAAGAGAGACGGGTGTGCGGACGGGAAGAGAGACGGGTGTGCGGACGGGAAGAGAGACGGGTGTGCGGACGGGAGGAGAGACGGGTGTGCGGACGGGAGGAGAGACGGGTGTGCGGACGGGAGGAGAGACGGGTGTGCGGACGGGAGGAGAGACGGGTGTGCGGACGGGAGGAAAGACGGGTGTGTGGACGGGAGGAGAGACGGGTGTGTGGACTGGAGGAGAGACGGGTGTGCGGATGGAAGGAGAGACGGGTGTGCGGATGGAAGGAGAGACGGGTGTGCGGACGGGAGGAGAGACGGGTGTGTGGACGGGAGGAAAGACGGGTGTGTGGACGGGAGGAGAGACGGGTGTGTGGATGGAAGGAGAGACGGGTGTGTGGATGGAAGGAGAGACGGGTGTGTGGACGGGAGGAGAGACGGGTGTGTGGACGGGAGGAGAGACGGGTGTGCTGACGGGAGGAGAGACGGGTGTGTGGACGGGAGGAAAGACGGGTGTGTGGACGGGAGGAGAGACGGGTGTGCTGACGGGAGGAGAGACGGGTGTGCGGACGGGAGGAGAGACGGGTGTGTGGACTGGAGGAGAAACGGGTGTGCGGACGGGAGGAGAGACGTGTGTGCAGACGGGAGGAGAGACGGGTGTGCTGATCGGAGGAGAGACGGGTGTGTGAATGGGAGGAGAGACGGGTGTGCGGACGGGAGGAGAGACGGGTGTGCGGACGGGAGGAGAGACGGGTGTGCTGACGGGAGGAGAGACGGGTGTGCGGACGGGAGGAGAGACGGGTGTGCGGACGGGAGGAGAGACGGGTGTGCGGACGGGAGGAGAGACGGGTGTGCGGACGGGGGGGGAGACGGGTGTGCTGATCGGAGGAGAGACGGGTGTGCGAATGGGAGGAGAGACGGGTGTGCTGATCGGAGGAGAGACGGGTGTGCGAATGGGAGGAGAGACGGGTGTGCGGACGGGAGGAGAGACGGGTGTGCGGACGGGAGGAGAGACGGGTGTGCTGATCGGAGGAGAGACGGGTGTGCGAATGGGAGGAGAGACGGGTGTGCGGACGGGAGGAGAGACGGGTGTGCGGACGGGAGGAGAGACGGGTGTGCGGACGGGAGGAGAGACGGGTGTGTGGACGGGAGGAGAGACGGGTGTGCTGACGGGAGGAGAGACGGGTGTGCGGACGGGAGGAGAGACGGGTGTGCGGACGGGAGGAGAGACGGGTGTGTGGACGGGAGGAGAGACGGGTGTGTGGACGGGAGGAAAGACGGGTGTGTGGATGGAAGGAGAGACGGGTGTGCGGACGGGAGGAGAGACGGGTGTGCGGACGGGAGGAGAGACGGGTGTGCGGACGGGAGGAGAGACGGGTGTGCGGACGGGGGGAGAGACGGGTGTGCTGATCGGAGGAGAGACGGGTGTGCGAATGGGAGGAGAGACGGGTGTGCTGATCGGAGGAGAGACGGGTGTGCGAATGGGAGGAGAGACGGGTGTGCGGACGGGAGGAGAGACGGGTGTGCGGACTGGAGGAGAGACGGGTGTGCGGACGGGAGGAAAGACGGGTGTGCGGACGGGAGGAAAGACGGTTGTGCTGACGGGAGGAGAGACGGGTGTGCGGACGGGAGGAGAGACGGGTGTGCTGACGGGAGGAGAGACGGGTGTGCGGACGGGAGGAGAGACGGGTGTGCGGACGGGAGGAGAGACGGGTGTGTGGACGGGAGGAGAGATGGGTGTGCGGACGGGAGGAGAGATGGGTGTGTGGACGGGAGGAGAGACGGGTGTGCGGACGGGAGGAGAGACGGGTGTGTGGACGGGAGGAGAGACAGGTGTGTGGACGGGTTCTTGTCCAATCTGATTGCTTGCAATGGGGAGCACGCACAAGGCCAATGACAAGGGGGATGCGGCAGCGCTCGCTCCTTTATTGATTTCAATCCTTTTCCGTGTACCTTTGGACGAGAGCCCACGCATGCACCTTTGGAGCGAGTAAAGATGAGTTTTAGTGGGCTTTCTGGGGCGTTTCACACCAGGGCATCCCAATTCGGGGTCACCCAGGGGGTAGCGAGTATGCCTGCCCTGGAGTAGCAAAAGGGTTAATGACCGGGTTCTCAGAGGTCATTAGGCTGCTTAGACTTAGCCAAAGCTAAAGAGGTCACCTGTTACATTGGAGGAATTGTGGGACTTGTAGTCCATGTTTTATTAGTCAAGGTCATGAAAACTGCTCCCACTGTAGCAACGCAGAGCCCCAGGAATATGAGAATCGTGGAAGTAGAGTGCTGGTAAGTAAATCACAGGTCTGGGGGCACAATCCTACCACACACACACATTATTTTCCTACAAGAGGAAAATAATAAGAACATCAAAATCATGACACCAAGGGAGTTTTCCTTTAAATATATTAATGTGGAATTGCTGTGTGACCACTAGATGGCGATGTTGGTTTGGTTTTTAACCCTAACCAGTAGAGAAGACATGTTTTAGCCGCACATGCAGCGCAATAAAAGTGTTCACCTGCACCCTACACCCGCTGTCCTCCCTTCTCTCTAAATGCTTAAAGTGGACCTAAACCCAGTATTTTGACTTTTTCTTTTAACCCTGCCCCCAGGGCACCCCAATCGGGATGCCCCGCTATATGTAAAACACCCCAGGTCACCGAAAGCAACTCACCTCCCAGTCCTATGGCGCATGTGCGTCCGCTCATTCAATCAGCACTATACACGGAAAGATATACGCCGTCATCTTGAATGAAAGCACAGAGGCACCTTCCCCGGTCTTTGCGCACACTTGCCCGTCCATTCAAGTGACTGAGCGGCTATAGCGCACGCGGACCCGGGGGATGTAGCTTTGTACTTTCTCTGCGGCGGCCACACAGGGACCCGGGGGAGCAGCACTGGCCCGAGGAGAAGGTAAGGGGTCTTTTTCTTTCTAACAAAAAATGCCTCCCTTCCCTGCACTGAGGCAGGATGGGGGAGGGCACTTTATGACTAAACTTTTGCTTTAATGGCGGCTCCCACGACGCAGTCTGCTAATGCGGACCACAAGGCCCAGCAAGCACAAGAAGGCAATAAGCTCAAAATCACAGGACAGGAAGCCCTGTAGGCCCCACAAGGGTATCGGGGGGTTGTAGAGCACATCTAGGCTTCAAGAAGACAATGCAATGATCCAACCCAGGGGCCAGTGTCATGAATCAAGGAGGTTTTATGCCTTGACCCAGACCGGATTTCGATCGTACTGCAAACAATCATTTACCCACACACACAGCCTTTGGGAAAAGCCACCACCACTGGCCCTAATAGCCAGAAACTACATACACACACAGATCTCAAGCTAAGATCTCACCTTATGCAGTTACTATACCCAATCACACGATAAGGTCCTAGGCCCGACTATACAGCTATAAAGTCACACTCCTATATACCGATTGTAAAGTGATCTCCCACCCCTAGACCGGCGCTAGTAGCGATAGGCAAGCACACAGGGCACAAGATTCAGCACACATACAATGTCCCTCCTGAAGTTAAGTGGGTTAGCACACAGAAGACCACTTTATAAATCTTTAGGATTTAATTCACCCATAAGGGGCAGTGCATGTAAAACAAAGATGTACAATAAAAATAACAGACATACAATATACGGCGAAATGCTTATAAAATAAAAGGGAAAAATAAACAGAGATCGTTACCTCTTTTGAAGATAATGTCCTGCTGTACACGGAAAGTAATGATAACAGCCTACTTATTAGAAGCAATCCCCTGGCATGTCCTCTGTGCCCATCTCTCTCATATAATGTCCTGCTGTGAGGGGTACACGGAAAGTAATGATAACAGCCTACTTATTAGAAGCAATCCCCTGATATGTCATGTCCTCTGTGCCCATCTCTCTCATATAATGTCCTGCTGTGAGGGGTACACGGAAAGTAATGATAACAGCCTACTTATTAGAAGCAATCCCCTGGCATGTCATGTCCTCTGTGCCCATCTCTCTCATATAATGTCCTGCTGTGAGGGGTACACGGGAAGTGATGATAACAGCCTACTTATTAGAAGCAATCCCCTGGCATGTCATATCATCTGTGCCCATCTCTCTCATATAATGTCCTGCTGTGAGGGGTACACGGGAAGTGATGATAACAGCCTACTTATTAGAAGCAATCCCCTGGCCTGTCATGTCATCTGTGCCCATCTCTCATATAATGTCCTGCTGTGAGGGGTACACGGAAAGTAATGATAACAGCCTACTTATTAGAAGCAATCCCCTGATATGTCATGTCCTCTGTGCCCATCTCTCTCATATAATGTCCTGCTGTGAGGGGTACACGGAAAGTAATGATAACAACCTACTTATTAGAAGCAATCCCCTGGCATGTCATGTCATCTGTGCCCATCTCTCTCATATAATGTCCTGCTGTGAGGGGTACACGGGAAGTGATGATAACAGCCACTTATTAGAAGCAATCCCCTGATATGTCATGTCATCTGTCCCATCTCTCTCATTTTTAAACTGGTTATAGGGGCGGGCAGCATGCTGGATGTAGCCAATTGGGTTTCAGGGAAGTTCCATTGTAAAAGTTATGCTTTAATGTCCATTTTCTTTTGAAGAGAGGTGTGCAGCAAATGTCTCATTCACTGCTTTGTAGTCTTGTAGTAGGTAGATGTCAATTACCACATAGGGAGGTGTCACCTGACAGGAGGCCTAGTTAGCGCAGGGTTCCAAAGTGGCTTGTTCTTCTGTCCTGTCATATGTAAATGGCTTCCTGACAAATGTACTAGCATGCCTCTAATTGACAAGGTGTGTTTTGACAACCATAGTTTTGGTCATATTTTTATCTGGCCATAAATGTTATATATCCTCACAGCCTGGCACATGTATTTATAGGAAACCCAACAGCATGATGAATGCCAGGTGAGGTTAAACCATGTGGCTCTAGGACCCAGAGGTGAACCACACCACTCCAGCAGACACACAGCAACACCACAGCAGGCAGCACAATGGCCAAAGCAGTGGACTTGGAGTGATGGTGGATGGCAGGTCGCTGGTTCCAGACCCCGTCTCTGCCAGTCCTAACATGGGCTTTAACATGAAATGTCTTGTTCGTCTTTTCTCAGTACTATTTTTGGGTGGAGACACACTAGAAAGAGCGTTTTATGATATTTTCAAATAACCAACCAGCCCAGGAACCAGCAATAGGGGCTAGTAGACCAGAGCACGGGCCAGAAGGACACCAGTACTACAAGTATGGTCCCCAGACTAACCAACTGTGTCTATAGATATAAGCCGCACACTTATAATGTAATATGCGAGTCTGTTATCCTTTAAACGCCCATCGACGCGTTGCGTATTGGCGACCCCACTACTTCGCCAGGATGTATATATATATATATATATATATATCAATGAGTTAGATTCATTATTATTAACTGGCATAGGGAACTTTGGCATTTACTCAATTAATTTACTGAACCTTGAAAGAGCCTTAATTTATCCTTTTTCCTTTTAATTTTAATTAGTGTTTTTTAAATGTATGTCATGTATGTCCTTTTATGTATGCGCTAATCAATTTTTGCATAATAAAATAGAGATATATATTACATTATAAGTGTGCGGCTTATATCTATAGACACAGTTGGTTAGTCTGGGGACCATACTTGTAGTACAGCATTATTACCCTCCAAACAGAGGGAGTGTGTCTATGCCAGCACCTTTCTGTTACATTTTTAGTGGTGCAGGCCCTTTTTCTCCTCTTTGCAACCAGAAGGATACCAGCCCGCAGAGCCCACATGGGTCACGGGTACTTCTGCACCCCCTGGGCTTTGGGGGTCCAAGTAATGGGGCGAGAGGTAATAGCAAGTCACTTGTTTGCTGGCAGGTGACTTGCCAGCCCCTCCTGCACTGTAAATTGATCCCTTACCAGTTCACAAATGGTTAATATTCTAGAAGAAAATGGAACCATAGAATAATCTGTGGTTATGCTCAGCGCAAATAAATAAATCAACAATCTTAACCATATAAATTTGTAAAAAGGCCGTTCCAAAATATTTCTTCCTTTTCAAAATACTTGATTGGATCACCTCAATGTGTCATGTAACACACTTTAAACACTTCGTGCACCAGGGCCCATCACCAATTTTGCATGTACCAGAATAAAATGATTATGTGCTTTCCTTAGACAATCACAGTGTGGATTCACTTGAAATAAAGAAAGCTCCTTTTTCCTCTTATTCCTCCATTCATAAATCGATAATTATAATAATGAAATAATTTCCCATAGACTAATACATGTGAGGGAAGGAAAAATAAAATCACAAAAATAGTGCGATATTGTTTAAAAATCCTGTTTTTTATTGTGCTTATCAGAAACAGCTAAAAACTCAGCTTTAAAATCAACTCACAAATGGTTCAATATCAGTGAGTTAAGTTTCCAAGGGAAGTTTCCAAGGGAAATGGCTCACCCCTCCACTCAACCCGCAGGAATCGTCAGACTGCGATACGTCTCACAGATCGAAACCGAAAGTAAAACAAAAGGAAACCAAAGATGCAGCATGTTACTTAGCTATGCCCCAGGTGCGTTTCGTCACCATGGACTTATTCACTGGGCACAAATGGTTAGATGTAAAAAAAAACATACCCAGAAAAAGTTATTTATATATACTTATTTATTTTTCTACTTACCGCCTTCCATAGCTGATCCTAGAGGAGCAGCTGGGCTTTCTGGCACCCGGGGCAAAGATTTGAAATGGTGCCCCCCACCTGTGCTCAGGCCCCAATTTGGTGCCCGCCCAACCTGCTGCCCCGGGGCAAGTGCCTCCCCTGCTCCCCCCAGCTATGCCCCTGACTGATCCTGCTGTCCTGCGCTGTCATCAGCGGAGGATCGGTAGAGGATCGGAGTCTCCTGCCCCACTCGCGGCTTCCACCGATCATTCCGGCTTCAGTGCTCACTGCCTTTTATAGCGGCTGAGTGAGAAGGTCAACTCACTCACCACAATAAAATGCTCCTCTCTGCGCCAGCGACTGAGCTGTCAGAATGCGCTACACAGGAAGGAGAACTGGTGTTTCCTGTCCTGCTGAAGACTCCGGGGGGAGATCAGAGGCCCCTGAAAGGAAGAGGAGGACCCTGGTGCTGAAATTCCAATGGAGGAATTTCAGCATTTCAGCCGCACACTGGGGAAAACAGCAACCCTGTAGTTTCTTGCAGTAAAAGTGGACCAAAACCCACGCCGATCGCCTGATTGATTCCTCCCCCCCCCCCTCGGGACACCCAAAATCGGGTTGCCCCACTGTGTGAAACCCCCCAGGTCGCCCCATTCAATTACCTTGTTTTCCGGTCGAATGGCGCAAGCGCAAGCCACGGCCACGTTCCCCGCTATCCCTCTAGCATGGCGTGTGCCAGCGCCAGGCATTTGTGAATGACCAGCGTGTGCACTCTCCCTGTTAGAGGGAAGCGGGGGATGCTGCCGCCAGCGCGCTCTTGGACGAAGGCTTAGATGACGTGACATCAGCGGCTCCGAGTGCGCTGATTGGATGAACAGCCGTGCATGTGCCATAGGACCGGGAAGAGGTGAGTTGGCATCGGCAATGTGGGGGATTTCAGACATTGGGTCACTCCTGATCGGGATGTTCGGGGGGAAAGGATCAAAACCCAAGATAGTCAAAAGCCTGGGTTTTGGTCCACTTTAATGGTAATAGAGGCAATGCCCAGGGCTTGTGGAGGTCCCGGGGCCTCCAGCACTTGCCCTGCACAGGGGGCCTCCACCAAGCTGTGGGTTATGGTCTGGTCCAGGAGGCTTTTCAGTCTTTGGTCTGACGGGCCACAGGGCCGACAACAAAGCTATTGGCGGCAGTGGGGGAACCCCGCACCTGGCCAAACCTGCAGCCAAAGCCCCCACAGGGCAGGACGGAGAGTCTAGAGCAGCAAAGCCGCCGTCAGCAACACTACAGCGATGGGTGCAGAGGTGTCACTGCACATAAGCCACCAAGCACAGCCGCTGGCAGCTCAATGCAGGGAACCAGCCGGGCGACTACACTACCCCCCACCCAGAATGGCAAAGCAGGAGTTCCCGAACAGCACGCACCCGCATAAGGGGGGCACAAGGGACTCCATCTGACCTTCCAGTAAATGGGCGGATGCCAGACAACCAGAAATCAGTTACTTGGCTGGACTATTATTTTATACTGTATCTGGGGCCTCCAGCAGATTTCGTACCCGGGAATCTCCACCACACTTAATCCGGCCCTGGCAGCACCGTACAGTAGATTCTACGGGCTTGAAATGTAAAGGGTTATTGCATCATACACAGGACTTGGCATGCGTGCGTATATTGTGATGTGAATATAGCTGGTACGGCTTGCCAGGGAGGAACGTAATTACACCTGAGCTGTGGGAATGTGGATTGATGAGTCACACCCCATGATCGTCATGACCTCAGTGCACCCACACTGTAACGTTTCTCAAGTTTGGTGGTGAGAAGTGTCCTTGTGTTCTCCATGTCCTTTTTTCTCTGTGTCCTTGTTTCTCAGTGTTCTTGTTTCTCAGTGTCCTTGTTTCTCCGTGTCCTTGTTTCTCCATGTCCTTGTTCTTCCATGCCCTTGTTTCTCCATGTCCTTGTTTCTCCATGTCCTTGTTTCTCCATGTCCTTATTTCTCCATGTCCTTGTTTCTCCATGTCCTTGTTTCTCCATGTCCTTGTTTCTCTGTGTCCTTGTTTCTCTGTGTCCTTGTTCTTCCATGTCCTTGTTCTTCCATGTCCTTGTTTCTCCATGTCCTTGTTTCTCCATGTCCTTGTTCTTCCATGTCCTTGTTTCTCCATGTCCTTGTTCTTCCATGTCCTTGTTCTTCCATGTCCTTGTTCTTCCATGTCCTTGTTTCTCCATGTCCTTGTTTCTCTACGTCCTTGTTCCTCCATGTCCTTGTTTCTCCATGTCCTTGTTTCTCCATGTTCTTGTTTCTCCATGTCCTTTTTCCTCCATGTCCTTGTTCCTCTGTGTCCTTGTTTCTCTGTGTGCTTGTTTCTCCGTGTCTTTGTTTCTCTATGTCCTTGTTTCTGTATGTCCTTGTTTCTCCATGTCCTTGTTTTTTTGTGTCCTTGCTTCTCCCTGTCCTTGTTTCTCTATGTACTTGTTCCTCCGTGTCCTTGTTTTTCCATGTCCTTGTATCTCCCTGTCCTTGTTTCTCCATGTCCTTGTTTTTCCATGTCCTTGTATCTCCCTGTCCTTGTTTCTCTATGTCCTTGTTTCTCCATGTCCTTGTTTCTCCATGTCCTTGTTTTTCCATGTCCTTGTTTCTCCATGTCCTTGTTGTCAGAAATCGTCGCTTACCTGGGCCCCGTTCCAGCGCTGGTCGTGGGTGGCCGGGTGCGGCGGCTGTGTCTGCTCGGCGGCCGCGCCGGGCAGCGGCTGCTTCTGCCGGCGCGCGCGCGCCCCCTGCTGTTCCGGCCAGCAGCCCCGGCTCCCGTACACGTGCTCGCGCGCGAGCACGTTCTGCTTATGTCCTCCGGCGGCGCTGCTCTCAGCGCGGCCGCCGGGGGAAAGTGATTAGCTCAGGTGGGGTGGGGGGAATGCCCTGCAGGGACAGGGCCAATGAGCCCTAGTATTGTTCCTTGGGCCAATGAGCCCAGCTAGAGTATAGTCAGGCCAATCCTGGCCTGGATCATAAGTGCACCAATCACTCTCACCCTCCTCTCTGTCTCTCCCTATAAAAGCAATTCCCCCTCAGTTGGGAATTGCCTGTGATAGCGCCTAGAACCTAGTTAGCTGCTAGTCTCTTGTGATTGTCTTTGTACTCCCGTTGCCGACCTTCGCCTGTGTTTGACCATCCCCGATCTGTGTTCCTGTTGCCAACCTTCGCCTGTGTTTGACCATCCCCGATCTGATCTCCTGTTGCCGACCTCTGCTTGATCCTCGACCACGATTTGTCCAACCCTTTTGTACCGCTGCCATCTCAGAACTTCCGTTGCTGACCCTAAGCCTGTTTGGACTTCCGTTATACGCTCAGCGATTGGGCTACTCAGTACCACTTCCAGCCACGGGTTCTCCAGGCCTCTGAACAGTAAGACTCCAATCTTTGAGCCATTGAAGTCCTGGGGGCAACCGATCCCGGGCAGGCGTGTTCTGCGTCCCGGCAAGCGGGGGCTCCTATAGGTGAAGCTGGCTGCGGAGATTGGGGGTTGAGGTCTTACCGAGAGGGCTGGAGTTACCTAAGTGGATTGTTGTAGTACCCAGAGCGTGACATTATCACAGGCCAAAAAGATGGATGACCTGGTACAGCAGGTACAAGCGATGGCTACGGCGATAAACCAGCTCGCTCAAAGAGTGGCCACTCAGGAATCTCGTCAGTTACCGGCATCCTCTGTACCACCTCATATCTCAGAACCAAAAATTCCATTGCCTGAAAAGTTTTTTGGAGAACGAGCAAAATTTTCCAATTTTAAGAATGCCTGCGAACTGTATTTCAAGCTGAGACCCATCTCCTCAGGCACCAACGAGTAGGCCTAGTCATTTCTCTGCTTCAAGGAGACCCGCAGTCCTGGGCCTTTAGTTTACCATCTCATGATTCTGCCCTACAATCCGTTACAACATTCTTTAATGCTATGGGCGTTTTATATGCTGATCCTGATCAACAATCTACGGCAGAGAATAGGCTTCGGGCCTTAAGACAAGGACGGAATTCGGCTGAAGATTATAGTGCTGAATTCCGCCGCTGGGCCATCGAATCGAATCGAGGTGGAATGATCCCGCTCTGTGTAGTCAGTTCAGGGTGGGGCTGTCGGAAAGCATCAAGGATGCTTTGGTCAATTTTCCTCCACCCGCAGACCTCGACCAATTAATGCAGGTCTCCATTAAAATAGACAGGCGTCTTAGAGAGAGGGCTAGGGAGAGAGCCAGGGCTCCCACATCCTTCAGGTCCCTCCAGAGTCTTAGTTCCCCGGCTACCCATGGGGAAAATACCTCATCTCCTTCCCAGGAAGAACCCATGCAATTAGGGAGAACCCGGTTATCCCAAGAGGAAAAGCAGCGTAGGCGATCCAAGGGGTTATGCCTATATTGTGGGAACTCGGGACATTTCGCAGGTTCCTGTCCCAACAAGGGGAGACCGGCGGAAAACTTCCGCACCCAGACCAGGTAGAGAGTACTGATCTGGGTGAGTCAGTTTGCAACTCTCGCCAAAATAAAATGTTAGTGCCCATTGACCTGTCTTGGGGTTCTTCCAAGCAAACAGTTTCCGCCTTTATTGACAGTGGTGCGGCGGGAAACTTTCTGGACAGAAGTATGATCTCTCTTTTAGGTATCCCTTTAGTTCCTCTTGAAAGATCCCTACAAGTTTTGGCCATCAATGGGAAGGCCATCCAGGGGGGACCTATAAACACCAAGACCCCACCTCTTCGGTTAATTGTTGGCTCTTCCCACTCTGAGTTCTTAGAATTTTTCATCTTCGACTGTCCAGAGACTCCGGTGGTTTTGGGATACCCCTGGTTACAACTCCACAACCCGGTGTTAGATTGGAGGGTTGGAGAATTGATCAAGTGGAGTGACCATTGTAAAAATCACTGCTTTACTACAGGCCTTAGAAGTGTGCAAGTTTTACCTCAGGGATTTCCTCAACCATACGCAGACTGGGTTGATGTCTTCTCTGAACGTTCTGCGGATACCCTTCCTCCACATCGGTCTTATGACTGCCCTATTGACTTGCTTCCTGGCACGATTCCCCCGAGGGGAAAAATTTATAATCTTACTCTGCCCGAAGAGCAAGCAATGAGGGAGTACATCACCGAAAATTTAAGGAAGGGATTTATTCGCCCCTCTACCTCGCCTGCCGGGGCTGGATTCTTTTTTGTAGAGAAAAAAGATGGCGGCCTGAGACCATGCATAGATTATCGAGCCTTGAATAAGATCACTGTTAAGAACCGATACCCCTTGCCCTTGATCGGGGATCTGTTCAATCAAGTCACAGGGTCCCAAATTTTTTCCAAGTTGGATTTAAGAGGGGCTTACAATCTGATTCGCATCCGACAGGGGGATGAGTGGAAAACCGCATTTAATGTGAAAGACGGCCATTACGAGTACCTGGTCATGCCTTTTGGTCTTTGTAACGCGCCAGCCGTTTTCCAAGATTTTGTTAATGATATTTTCAGAGAGTATCTCGGTAGATTTGTGGTCATATACTTAGACGATATTCTCATTTTTTCTAATTCCTTGTTGGAGCATAGACGTCATGTTAAGTTGGTACTACAAAAATTAAGAGAGAACAACTTATTTGCTAAACTTTCTAAATGCGTGTTTGAAGTCACTACAGTTCCTTTCTTAGGGTATATTATTACCAACCAGGGTTTAGAGATGGACGCGGGGAAAGTTTCGGCGGTTCAGGATTGGGTTCAACCCAAGACCTTAAAAGAATTGCAGCGTTTTCTAGGTTTTGCTAATTTTTATCGGCGGTTCATCAAAGGCTTCTCTCATGTTGTTGCACCTCTTACCAATCTTACCCGCAAGGGGGCCTTTACTGCTAACTGGTCTCCCTCCTCCCTAATTCACCCAGATATTCGTAAGGCCTTCATTGTTGAAGTAGACGCTTCAGAGCTGGGAGTGGGTGCAGTTTTGTTGCAATATTCTGGTAACCCTGAGCGTCTTCATCCATGCGCTTATTTTTCACGTAAATTCAGTACCGCGGAGCAAAATTATGATGGCGGTAATAGGGAACTATTAGCTATTAAACTGGCTTTTGATGAATGGCGACACTGGCTGGAGGGTTCATTACATCCTATAACTGTGTATACCGATCACAAAAATCTTGAATACATTGGGTCTGCCAAGAGATTGAACTCTCGTCAAGCACGTTGGGCATTATTCTTCTCGCGTTTTAATTTTATTATTACTTTCAAGCCGGGTGTAAAAAATACTAAAGCAGATGCTCTATCTCGCATGTTCGGTGAATGTAAGGATCGGGGTGATACTGGTGACCCGATTCTACCTATGGGTTGTGTGGTCGGGGCATTACTTCCTGATCTCTCTAACACCTTGGCGCCGTTTCAAGACCAGTCTCCTAGTGATGTTCCCTTGGGATGCCAGTTTGTACCGCCACATTTGCATTCAGATGTAATTCGCGAATTTCACGATGCTAAAACTGCTGGTCATGTGGGTAACCGAAAAACCTTTATGCTTGCCCGTCGCCATGTATGGTGGCCAACCATGAGACGCGATATTACTGCCTTTATCGACGCTTGTGCTGTTTGTGCTCGAAGTAAAGGGGTTCACAAGGCTCCCAGTGGCGGTCTGGTTCTTCTTGAAATCCCTGCTGAACCTTGGACTCATATTTCTATGGATTTTATTGTAGATTTGCCTTTATCACACGGGAATACTGTTATTTGGGTGGTCGTAGATCGTTTCAGTAAGATGGCACACTTCATTCCTTTGGCTAAACTTCCTTCTGCACCAGAGCTTTCTCGATTATTTACTTCACACATTTTTCGTATTCATGGTATTCCGTCCAATATAGTCTCTGATCGGGGGCGTCCAATTTACTTCCCGTTTTTGGAAACATTTCTGTTCACGGCTGGGTATACAGATCTCTCTTTCGTCTGCCTACCATCCCCAGTCCAATGGGCAGACGGAAAGAACTAATCAAACTTTGGAACAGTACTTAAGGTGTTATGTCTCTGATGCCCAAGAACAATGGGCAGAATTTATTGATTTCGCCGAATTTGCTTACAATAATGCGCCTAGTGAGAGTACCAAGATATCGCCTTTTTATTGTAACTTAGGGAAAAATCCTAGAGCTTCTTCCCTTTCAGGGTCACCTTCCAACTTGCCGGTGTTGGAGGAGTGGCTTCAAGAACGGAAGAATATCTGGACACATGTTCAGGAAATTCTTAAAACCACTAGTTTGAGATATAAGAGATTTGCTGATCGTCGCAGGTCGCAGGAACCAGCTCTGCAGGTGGGTGATCTAGTTTGGGTCTCCACCAAAAATATTGCGCTCCGTCAACCCTCTAGTAAATTAGGTCCCAAGTTCATTGGACCTTATCCTATTATCAGGAAGTTGAATAACGTGTCTTTTAAAGTTCAACTCCCACCGACTATGAAAATACCCAATTCTTTCCACGTTTCGCCGTTAAAACCAGCTAAGAACACGCCTCCAGCTGGTCCTTCGCCGATTGTTGTTGATAATGAGCCGGAATATGAAGTGAATAGGATCTTAGATTTACGTAAAGTACGTAATTCTTTACAATATCTGGTTGACTGGGTTGGCTATGGTCCGGAGGAAAGATGTTGGGTGGCAGCAAGAGATGTGCATGCCAGTGCCCTTGTGAAAAAGTTTCATTGTGACAATCCGGGAAAGCCTGGTAAGGGTCCGGAGGCCCCTCGTGAAGGGGGGGGGGGGTAATGTCAGAAATCGTCGCTTACCTGGGCCCCGTTCCAGCGCTGGTCGTGGGTGGCCGGGTGCGGCGGCTGTGTCTGCTCGGCGGCCACGCCGGGCAGCGGCTGCTTCTGCCGGCGCGCGCGCGCCCCCTGCTGTTCCGGCCGGCAGCCCCGGCTCCCGTACACGTGCTCGCGCACGCGCGCGAGCACGTTCTGCTTATGTCCTCCGGCGGCGCTGCTCTCAGCGCGGCCGCCGGGGGAAAGTGATTAGCTCAGGTGGGGTGGGGGGAATGCCCTGCAGGGACAGGGCCAATGAGCCCTAGTATTGTTCCTTGGGCCAATGAGCCCAGCTAGAGTATAGTCAGGCCAATCCTGGCCTGGATCATAAGTGCACCAATCACTCTCACCCTCCTCTCTGTCTCTCCCTATAAAAGCAATTCCCCCTCAGTTGGGAATTGCCTGTGATAGCGCCTAGAACCTAGTTAGCTGCTAGTCTCTTGTGATTGTCTTTGTACTCCCGTTGCCGACCTTCGCCTGTGTTTGACCATCCCCGATCTGTGTGTTAGGCACTTACCTCGTCGCCGTCCCTGGTCCCGCGACGCGCTGTCGGGTGGCGCCCGGTTGGCTGCGGCCCGACGGTCCCCGGGTGTGCCGGCTCCTCAGCGTTGTCGTGGGGGTCGGGGGTCGGCGGCGCGGGACGGTGTCGGCGGCCGCGCCGCAGCCCGCTCTGCGCGGCTGCGCGGGCCCGCCAGGCTCCCTCTCGATGCGGCGTTTCCCCCTCCCGGCGGGGGCGCGCCCGATCTACAACGTGCTCGCGCGCGCGCGCGAGCACGTCTTCCTTATGCCTCCCGGCGGCGCTTTCCCCAGCGCGCCCGCCGGGGGCAAGTGTCAAAAACATCCAATCCGTGACCCGATCAGAGGAGTGGACCCAGGGACTGGTCGGCCTGTCTGGCCTGGGCCGTCCAGCTCCTGGGACCACTCCTGTTTTATTGTATGCACCAATCACCCTTGTTCCCTCCATTGCCCCTTTTCCCCACTGGCCAGTACTCCCTATAAAGCTGCACTGCTCCAGTATCCCAGTGCCCGTTATAGCTTCTGGGTTCTGGATGTGCGTTGCTGTGTCTCTAGTGAATACTTTGGATTTGGACTTTGACTATTCTCGCCTGCCGCCTGCCCCGACCATCTGCTTTGCCTGACCACTCTTTTGCCTGACCCTCCTGTACCTCGCCTGTGACCTCCTGGACTTGACCTCGGCTACCCTCGACTACCCCTTCGTTATCTCCCTCGGAAACCTCGCCTGTGACCTCCTGGTTTGACCTCGGCCTGAATTACGGACTTTCGCACCCGGCATCCTCATTCGGGATTCCCTGCCAAACATCATTCTGCACCTTAAGCCGTTATCCTTTGCGCCTTTTAAGTCCTGGGGGCAACCGACTGGGAGAGGCATTACCCGTGTCTCCCACAAGCGGGGGCTTGTCTATAGGCGGAAGTGGCGGTGGAGATTGGGGGATATCGGCTTAAGACAGACGGGTGTTTGGTATAGTCCTGACATTATAACGGGCCAGAAAGAATGGACCAAATCCTGGAACAGGTACAAGCCTTAACTGCGGCTGTAGAGCACCTGGCTCACCGGGTTGCGGCCCAGGAGAACCGTCCTGCTCCTATGGTCCCCAGTCCTCAGGGGACTCCGGCCGCAGCCGCTGTGGAACCCAAAATTCCACTTCCGGAAAAATTTCATGGCGACAGAGCAAGGTTTGCCAACTTCCGGGACTCCTGCAAATTATATTTCCAGCTTCGGCCTGTCTCTGCGGGGTCTCAAGAGCAGCGGGTTGGGCTGATCATCTCTCTTCTTCAAGGGGATCCACAATCTTGGGCCTTCAGCTTATCATCTCAGGACCCGGCTCGTCTCTCCGTGGACAGCTTCTTTTCCGCGATGGAAGTTCTGTATGACGACCCCGATAAAGGGGCAACGGCTGACGCTAAACTACGTACTCTTCGCCAGGGACGCCGTCCAGCCGAAGACTACTGCTCAGAATTCCGGCGCTGGGCAGTGGACTCACGCTGGAATAATCCTGCCCTCTGCGGCCAATTCCGGCTTGGGTTGGCCGATTCCATTAAGGATACATTGGTGAACTATCCGGAACCTCAGACCCTAGACGAGTTAATGCACCTCGCCATTCGCATTGACCGTCGTCTTCGGGAAAGACGCCTTGAGAAAGGGTCACATTCCGAGTCAGTTCTAAGACCTGAGGCCCCAGTAGCGCAACCAGCTGAAGAACCGATGCAACTGGGTGCCACAAAACTCACTGAAGTTGAAAGACGTCGGCGCTTATCCGAGGGGCTGTGTCTGTACTGTGGCGGAACTGGTCACATGGTCAGACTGTGCCCAAAGAAGCCGTCGGGAAACTTCAGAGCCTAGGGGGTTTCGAGGGGGCCCTCCTAGGCTGTAAGGTATCACCTCATGTATCGTCACCAGTTCTTATCCCGGTGCAGCTTAAAGTTAATTGTAAATATTTGAATTTAAAGGCTCTCTTAGACTCTGGAGCAGCAGGGAACTTCCTTGACGCTGAGTTAGCCCAGAGTTTAGGAATTATGCTCCAGTCCTTGTCCACACCCATCCGAGTTTCAGCCATCGATGGCACACCTGTTGCAGGGGGGTTAGTACAGTTTAGAACCCCTCCTATACATTTTAAGGTGGGAGCTAATCATTCTGAAGTTATCAGTTTTCTAGTCCTGAGTATGCCTAGCACCCCTTTAATTTTGGGATTGCCTTGGTTACAGGAGCACAATCCCCAAATTGACTGGGCCTCGGGACAAATTATGAAGTGGGGGCGTCAATGCTTTCAGACTTGTTTGGAACTTCCGGTTCGGGTCACCCAATTATCTCCAACTAGAGTTCCCACTCCATACCTAGAATTTGCTGACGTCTTCTCTGAAAAGGCGGCAGACAAACTTCCTCCCCATAGACCGTGGGATTGCCCCATTGAACTCCTTCCTGGTACCATGCCTCCCAGGGGTAGAATTTTTAATTTAACCCGAGCTGAGAATCAGGCTATGCGGGAATATATTGCAGAAAATCTAGAAAAGGGGTTTATCAGGGCATCTTCTTCCCCAGCAGGAGCAGGATTTTTTTTTGTCGAGAAGAAGGATGGGGGGCTCCGCCCATGTATCGATTATCGGGGTCTAAACAATATAACTATTAAAAACAAATATCCCTTACCCCTTATTGAGGGGCTGTTTACGCAGGTGGCTGGGGCCCAAGTCTTCTCTAAGTTGGATCTCCGGGGCGCTTACAACCTTATCAGGATAAGGCAGGGAGATGAGTGGAAAACGGCCTTCAATACTCTCGAGGGGCATTATGAGTATTTAGTTATGCCATTTGGGTTATGCAATGCCCCCGCGGTCTTTCAAAGTTTTGTAAATGAGATTTTTAGAGACTACCTTGGCCGATTTGTAGTTGTCTATTTAGACGACATTTTGATTTTCTCCTCGTCTCTTGTCGAACATCGCCAACATGTACGCATGGTCTTGCAAAAACTTAGAGAAAACTGTTTATATGCCAAGTTAAAAAAGTGCCAGTTTGAAGTCTCAGAGGTTCCTTTTCTCGGCTACATTATTTCTAATTCTGGTCTATCCATGGATCAATCTAAGGTGAAGGCAGTATTAGATTGGGAGCAACCCAGGGATCTGAAAGGCCTGCAGAGGTTTTTAGGCTTCGCAAATTTTTACAGGAGGTTCATTAAAAACTTCTCTTCCCTAGTAACCCCGTTGACAAATCTTACCAAGAAAGGGGGGTACCCGTCAGTTTGGCCGGTTCAAGCTGTTCAGGCTTTTGAGAAATTGAAAGGGGTCTTTAGTTCCGCTCCAGTGTTGGTTCATCCGGACGGCCAATTGCCCTTTTTTGTGGAAGTGGACGCTTCCGAGATTGCTGTGGGGGCGGTTCTATCTCAATTTCGCGGGTCACCTGAGCGCCTTCATCCTTGTGCTTTTTTTTCTAAGAAATTCTCGGCGGCCGAAAGGAATTATGATATCGGTAACCGAGAATTGTTGGCTATCAAGTTGGCCTTTCAGGAGTGGAGGCACTGGCTAGAGGGGGCTCAGTACCCAGTCACAGTCTTTACGGACCATAAAAATCTAGAGTACATCCAATCCGCAAAAAGACTAACTCCAAGACAGGCTCGCTGGTCCTTATTCTTTTCCCGGTTTAACTTCTCTATAACCTATAAACCTGGGTCCAAAAACGTTAAAGCTGATGCCCTGTCTCGGAATTTTTCTTTCTCTGACCTTCCCGAAAGGATGGATGTGCCCATATTGCCCCACTCCCTGGTGGTAGCCGCCATCCAACCTCAACTTCCTGATCTAGCTCGGTTTCAGGCCGAAGCCCCTCCCGAAAAACCTGACTCGGTCCAGTTTGTGCCCTCTCTTTACCGCACTGCCTTTTTGTCTCATTTTCACGAAACCAAAACAGCGGGTCATCCGGGGGTAAAGAAAACTATTGCTTTATTGTCCCGCCAAGTCTGGTGGCCATCCATTAGGAGCGATGCACAGAAATTTGTCCTAGCCTGTAAGGTCTGTGCTCGGAGTAAGGTTTTAAGACACTCCCCTGTAGGCCCTCTACTACCATTGCCCATTCCTGCCTCTCCGTGGACCCACTTGGCCATGGATTTCGTTACGGATCTTCCCCCTTCCCAGGGATATACCGTTATTTGGGTGGTAGTGGACCGTTTTAGCAAAATGGCCCACTTCATCCCTTTAAAAAAGCTTCCCACAGCTCAAATCTTAGCACAACTCTTTATCACGCACATTTTTAGAATCCACGGTATCCCGGTAGATATTGTTTCGGATAGGGGGGTCCAATTCGTCTCCCGGTTTTGGAGGGCTTTCTGTGCTAAGCTGGGCTTCACCGTCTCTCTTTCTTCGGCTTTCCACCCTCAGTCGAATGGGCAAACCGAAAGAACAAATCAATCTTTAGAACAGTATTTGCGTTGTTTCACGGCTGATACTCAGACGGATTGGGCCTTCTTCCTGCCGTTTGCTGAATTTGCATTAAACAACGCTTCACATTCTTCCACAGGGGTTTCTCCCTTCCATTGTGTTTATGGCAAAGATCTGAAATTCTCAGCCCTTTCGGATCAACCCTCTAGTGTTCCCTCCTTGGATGACTGGGTTTCCAAATGGCCGGGGTTATGGAATAAAATCCAGCAACATCTGACTAAGGCTGTTTTTCAACAAAAAAAATTTTCAGATCGTAAACGTTCTTCCAATTCTGGTTATGAGGTGGGAGATTGGGTTTGGCTTTCCACCAAGAATTTGGCCTTACGCCAGCCCTCCGCTAAGTTAGGCCCTAAATTTATCGGCCCCTTCCCCATAACACGAAAAATTAATCAGGTTACGTATCGATTGGCCCTCCCTTCCTCCATGAAAATCTGTAAATCCTTTCACGTTTCACTTCTTAAGCCTGCAAAAAACCATGAGTCTAATAGTCCTCCTAGTCCTGTGTTAGTTGATGGGCATCAGGAGTTTGAGGTTGCCCGGGTTCTTGATTCCCGCTTTTTTCGAAACTCTCTTCAATATTTGATTGACTGGAAGGGATACGGCCCGGAAGAAAGATCTTGGGTTCCGGCCAGAGAGGTCCATGCGCAGAATTTGGTAAAGAGGTTCCATAGAGAGAATCCTTTGAAACCCAGCTTGGAGGGTCCAGTGGCCCCTCCTCAGGGGGGGGGTAATGTTAGGCACTTACCTCGTCGCCGTCCCTGGTCCCGCGACGCGCTGTCGGGTGGCGCCCGGTTGGCTGCGGCCCGACGGTCCCCGGGTGTGCCGGCTCCTCAGCGTTGTCGTGGGGGTCGGGGGTCGGCGGCGCGGGACGGTGTCGGCGGCCGCGCCGCAGCCCGCTCTGCGCGGCTGCGCGGGCCCGCCAGGCTCCCTCTCGATGCGGCGTTTCCCCCTCCCGGCGGGGGCGCGCCCGATCTACAACGTGCTCGCGCGCGCGCGCGAGCACGTCTTCCTTATGCCTCCCGGCGGCGCTTTCCCCAGCGCGCCCGCCGGGGGCAAGTGTCAAAAACATCCAATCCGTGACCCGATCAGAGGAGTGGACCCAGGGACTGGTCGGCCTGTCTGGCCTGGGCCGTCCAGCTCCTGGGACCACTCCTGTTTTATTGTATGCACCAATCACCCTTGTTCCCTCCATTGCCCCTTTTCCCCACTGGCCAGTACTCCCTATAAAGCTGCACTGCTCCAGTATCCCAGTGCCCGTTATAGCTTCTGGGTTCTGGATGTGCGTTGCTGTGTCTCTAGTGAATACTTTGGATTTGGACTTTGACTATTCTCGCCTGCCGCCTGCCCCGACCATCTGCTTTGCCTGACCACTCTTTTGCCTGACCCTCCTGTACCTCGCCTGTGACCTCCTGGACTTGACCTCGGCTACCCTCGACTACCCCTTCGTTATCTCCCTCGGAAACCTCGCCTGTGACCTCCTGGTTTGACCTCGGCCTGAATTACGGACTTTCGCACCCGGCATCCTCATTCGGGATTCCCTGCCAAACATCATTCTGCACCTTAAGCCGTTATCCTTTGCGCCTTTTAAGTCCTGGGGGCAACCGACTGGGAGAGGCATTACCCGTGTCTCCCACAAGCGGGGGCTTGTCTATAGGCGGAAGTGGCGGTGGAGATTGGGGGATATCGGCTTAAGACAGACGGGTGTTTGGTATAGTCCTGACACTGTGTTCCTGTTGCCGACCTACGCCTGTGTTTGACCATCCCCGATCTGATCTCCTGTTGCCGACCTCTGCTTGATCCTCGACCACGATTTGTCCAACCCTTTTGTACCGCTGCCATCTCAGAACTTCCGTTGCTGACCCTAAGCCTGTTTGGACTTCCGTTATACGCTCAGCGATTGGGCTACTCAATACCACTTCCAGCCGCGGGTTCTCCAGGCCTCTGAACAGTAAGACTCCAATCTTTGAGCCATTGAAGTCCTGGGGGCAACCGATCCCGGGCAGGTGTGTTCTGCATCCCGGCAAGCGGGGGCTCCTATAGGTGAAGCTGGCTGCGGAGATTGGGGGTTGAGGTCTTACCGAGAGGGCTGGAGTTATCTAAGTGGATTGTTGTAGTACCCAGAGCGTGACACTTGTTTCTCCATGTCCTTGTTTCTCCGTGTCTTTGTTTCTCCGTGTCCTTGTTTCTCCGTGTCCTTGTTTCTCCGTGTCCTTGTATCTCCATGTCCTTGTTTCTCCGTGTCCTTGTTTCTCCGTGTCCTTGTATCTCCCTGTCCTTGTTTCTCCATGTCCTTGTTTTTCCATGTCCTTGTATCTCCCTGTCCTTGTTTCTCTATGTCCTTGTTTCTCCATGTCCTTGTTTCTCCATGTCCTTGTTTCTCCGTGTCCTTGTTTCTCCGTGTCCTTGTTTCTCCGTGTCCTTGTTTCTCCATGTCCTTGTTTCTCTGTGTCCTTGTTTTTCCATGTCCTTGTATCTCCCTGTCCTTGTTTCTCCGTGTCCTTGTTTCTCAGTGTCCTTGTTTCTCTGTGTCCTTGTTCTTCCATGCCCTTGTTTCTCCATGTCCTTGTTTCTCCATGTCCTTGTTTCTCCATGTCCTTGTTTCTCCATGTCCTTGTTTCTCTGTGTCCTTGTTCTTCCATGTCCTTGTTTCTCCATGTCCTTGTTTCTCCATGTCCTTGTTCTTCCATGTCCTTGTTTCTCCATGTCCTTGTTCTTCCATGTCCTTGTTCTTCCATGTCCTTGTTCTTCCATGTCCTTGTTTCTCCCTGTCCTTGTTTCTCCATGTCCTTGTTTCTCCATGTCCTTGTTTCTCCGTGTCCTTGTTTCTCCATGTCCTTGTTCTTCCATTCCCTTGTTTCTCCATGTCCTTGTTTCTCCATGTCCTTGTTTCTCCATGTCCTTGTTTCTCCGTGTCCTTGTTTCTCTGTGTCCTTGTTCTTCCATGTCCTTGTTTCTCCATGTCCTTGTTTCTCCGTGTCCTTGTTCTTCCATGTCCTTGTTCTTCCATGTCCTTGTTTCTCCATGTCCTTGTTCTTCCGTGTCCTTGTTCTTCCATGTCCTTGTTCTTCCATGTCCTTGTTCTTCCATGTCCTTGTTTCTCCATGTCCTTGTTTCTCTACGTCCTTGTTCCTCCATGTCCTTGTTTCTCCATGTCCTTGTTTCTCCATGTCCTTGTTTCTCCATGTTCTTGTTTCTCCATGTCCTTTTTCCTCCATGTCCTTGTGCCTCCGTGTCCTTGTTTCTCCGTGTCCTTGTTTCTCCGTGTCCTTGTTTCTCTATGTCCTTGTTTCTGTATGTCCTTGTTTCTGTATGTCCTTGTTTCTCCATGTCCTTGTTTTTTTGTGTCCTTGCTTCTCCCTGTCCTTGTTTCTCTATGTACTTGATCCTCCGTGTCCTTGTTTTTCCATGTCCTTGTATCTCCCTGTCCTTGTTTCTCTATGTCCTTGTTTCTCCATGTCCTTGTTTCTCCATGTCCTTGTTTCTCCATGTCCTTGTTTCTCCATGTCCTTGTTTCTCCATGTCCTTGTTTCTCCATGTCCTTGTTTCTCCATGTCCTTTTTCCTCCATGTCCTTGTGCCTCCGTGTCCTTGTTTCTCCGTGTCCTTGTTTCTCCGTGTCCTTGTTTCTGTATGTCCTTGTTTCTGTATGTCCTTGTTTCTCCATGTCCTTGTTTTTTTGTGTCCTTGCTTCTCCCTGTCCTTGTTTCTCTATGTACTTGATCCTCCGTGTCCTTGTTTTTCCATGTCCTTGTATCTCCCTGTCCTTGTTTCTCTATGTCCTTGTTTCTCCATGTCCTTGTTTCTCCATGTCCTTGTTTTTCCATGTCCTTGTTTCTCCATGTCCTTGTTTCTCCATGTCCTTGTTTCTCCATGTCCTTGTTCTTCCATGTCCTTGTTTCTCCATGTCCTTGTTCTTCCATGTCCTTGTTCTTCCATGTCCTTGTTTCTCTATGTCCTTGTTCTTCCATGTCCTTGTTTCTCCATGTCCTTGTTTCTCCATGTCCTTGTTTCTCCATGTTCTTGTTTCTCCATGTCCTTTTTCCTCCATGTCCTTGTGCCTCCGTGTCCTTGTTTCTCCGTGTCCTTGTTTCTCCGTGTCCTTGTTTCTCTATGTCCTTGTTTCTGTATGTCCTTGTTTCTGTATGTCCTTGTTTCTCCATGTCCTTGTTTTTTTGTGTCCTTGCTTCTCCCTGTCCTTGTTTCTCTATGTACTTGATCCTCCGTGTCCTTGTTTTTCCATGTCCTTGTATCTCCCTGTCCTTGTTTCTCTATGTCCTTGTTTCTCCATGTCCTTGTTTCTCCATGTCCTTGTTTTTCCATGTCCTTGTTTCTCCATGTCCTTGTTTCTCCATGTCCTTGTTTCTCCATGTCCTTTTTCCTCCATGTCCTTGTGCCTCCGTGTCCTTGTTTCTCCGTGTCCTTGTTTCTCCGTGTCCTTGTTTCTGTATGTCCTTGTTTCTGTATGTCCTTGTTTCTCCATGTCCTTGTTTTTTTGTGTCCTTGCTTCTCCCTGTCCTTGTTTCTCTATGTACTTGATCCTCCGTGTCCTTGTTTTTCCATGTCCTTGTATCTCCCTGTCCTTGTTTCTCTATGTCCTTGTTTCTCCATGTCCTTGTTTCTCCATGTCCTTGTTTCTCCATGTCCTTGTTTCTCCATGTCCTTGTTTCTCCATGTCCTTGTTTCTCCATGTCCTTGTTTTTCCATGTCCTTCTATCTCCCTGTCCTTGTTTCTCTATGTCCTTGTTTCTCCATGTCCTTGTTTCTCCATGTCCTTGTTTTTCCATGTCCTTGTTTCTCCATGTCCTTGTTTCTCCATGTCCTTGTTTCTCCATGTCCTTTTTCCTCCATGTCCTTGTGCCTCCGTGTCCTTGTTTCTCCGTGTCCTTGTTTCTCCGTGTCCTTGTTTCTGTATGTCCTTGTTTCTGTATGTCCTTGTTTCTGTATGTCCTTGTTTCTCCATGTCCTTGTTTTTTTGTGTCCTTGCTTCTCCCTGTCCTTGTTTCTCTATGTACTTGATCCTCCGTGTCCTTGTTTTTCCATGTCCTTGTATCTCCCTGTCCTTGTTTCTCTATGTCCTTGTTTCTCCATGTCCTTGTTTCTCCATGTCCTTGTTTTTCCATGTCCTTGTTTCTCCATGTCCTTGTTTCTCCATGTCCTTGTTTCTCCATGTCCTTGTTTCTCCATGTCCTTGTTTTTCCATGTCCTTGTATCTCCCTGTCCTTGTTTCTCTATGTCCTTGTTTCTCCATGTCCTTGTTTCTCCATGTCCTTGTTTCTCCATGTCCTTGTTTTTCCATGTCCTTGTTTCTCCATGTCCTTGTTTCTCCGTGTCCTTGTTTCTCCGTGTCCTTGTTTCTCCGTGTCCTTGTTTCTCCGTGTCCTTGTTTCTCCGTGTCCTTGTTTCTCCATGTCCTTGTTTCTCCGTGTCCTTGTTTCTCTGTGTCCTTGTATCTCCCTGTCCTTGTTTCTCCATGTCCTTGTTTTTCCATGTCCTTGTATCTCCCTGTCCTTGTTTCTCCATGTCCTTGTTTCTCCATGTCCTTGTTTCTCCGTGTCCTTGTTTCTCCGTGTCCTTGTTTCTCCGTGTCCTTGTTTCTCCGTGTCCTTGTTTCTCCGTGTCCTTGTTTTTCCATGTCCTTGTATCTCCCTGTCCTTGTATCTCCCTGTCCTTGTTTCTCCATGTCCTTGTTTCTCCGTGTCCTTGTTTCTCCGTGTCCTTGTTTCTCCGTGTCCTTGTTTCTCCGTGTCCTTGTTTCTCCGTGTCCTTGTTTCTCCATGTCCTTGTATCTCCCTGTCCTTGTTTCTCCGTGTCCTTGTTTCTCCGTGTCCTTGTTTCTCCGTGTCCTTGTTTTTTTGTGTCCTTGTTTCTCCATGTCCTTGTTTCTCCATGTCCTTGTTTCTCCGTGTCCTTGTTTCTCCGTGTCCTTGTTTCTCCATGTCCTTGTTTCTCCATGTCCTTGTTTTTTTGTGTCCTTGTTTTTTGTGTCCTTGTTTTTTGTGTCCTTGTTTCTCCATGTCCTTGTTTCTCCATGTCCTTGTTTCTCCGTGTCCTTGTTTCTCCGTGTCCTTGTTTTTTTGTGTCCTTGTTTTTTTGTGTCCTTGTTTCTCCATGTCCTTGTTTCTCCATGTCCTTGTATCTCCCTGTCCTTGTTTCTCCGTGTCCTTGTTTCTCCGTGTCCTTGTTTCTCCGTGTCCTTGTTTTTTTGTGTCCTTGTTTTTTTGTGTCCTTGTTTTTTTGTGTCCTTGTTTCTCCATGTCCTTGTTTCTCCATGTCCTTGTTTCTCCGTGTCCTTGTTTCTCCATGTCCTTGTTTTTTTGTGTCCTTGTTTCTCCATGTCCTTGTTTCTCCATGTCCTTGTATTTCCCTGTCCTTGTTTCTCTGTGTCCTTGTTTCTCCCTGTCCTTGGTTCTCTATGTACTTGTATCTCCCTGTCCTTGTTTCTCCATGTCCTTGTTTCTCTATGTGTGCGTGAGGTAAGGGTGGGGGGTGCTGAAAATAATGGGGGCCATTGGTGGGGGCTCTGCTATGGGGCCCCATCAGGGCTATGTACGCCTCTGTAAGGCCCTACTTAAATTGGACCAAAACCCAGGATTTTGACTATCCTGGGTTTGGGTCCTTGCCCCCGGGGCACCCCAATCGGGGATGCCCCGCTGTGTGACACCCCCCAGGTCGCTGAAATCAACTCACCTGTTCCCGGGCCTATGGCGCATGTGCGGCCTCTAATCCAATCAGAGCGTTCGGATCTGCTGATGTCACGTCATCTAAGGCAAGCGGCTCAAGTGTGCTGACAGCCGCATCCCCGCTTCCCTCTAACAGGGAGCGTGCCCGCGCTGTCCATTTACAAATGAATGGAGCTGCTAGAGGGATAGTGGGGATGTGGCCGCGGCTTGCGCATGCGCCGTAGGACCGGGAAGTAAGGTAAGTGTATGGCGACCTGGGGGGTTTCACATAGCGGGGCATCTCGATTTTGGGTCGGAGGGAATCGATCGTCCCGGGAATCTTATAGATTCCTTGCCTGATTGCCGTGGGTTTTGGTTCACTTTAAGACAGCAAGTCATAGGACAACACTATCTTAATTGTAGTCTGGCAGGCTGATTCTTTACTAACGCCAGGTAGCGACAGATGTGCGTCTGGAGAGCGGATTTCAGAGCGCCCGCTAGTAGTCGCTGTGATCGGCCGTGGATCATTGTTTCAAAGTGCCTCATTCGCTGGCCGGCATTGATGAATATGATATGTGAGTCGCTGTATTACGCTGTATGTGAGCGAACCGTAACGCCAGCTCAGTGCGACCGACTCACACCACATTCATAAAAAAAAACAGCCTCACACTACGCTACCTGTCGGTCGCTAATGATGAATCAGCCTGTAAGCTGCTGAGAAGCAGTGTGAGTTTCTGGCCACTAGGAGGAGACAGTGTTCACTTTATACCCATATACACATGTCCAGACATGTCCCAGCTGTTTATCCTAACATTCCTATTGGCTCACTCATTGACTTATCTATGTGTATCTGGTCGTCATTGTTTGTTCTTCTTCTACATAACTATTCATGTGTTTGAATATGAATTTTAAACTCATTTATATTACAATGGGGTCAAAATGCTGTTCTGATTGTTCAACACACGTTGGGAATTAACCAGTTTATTAATTTGAAATATTTTATTTATATAATTTGAAATATGTACCGCTAATTTAGGAAAAGAAAGGCTCTTATTGCTCTGGCACTTGCTAGTAGAAAATATGAAACGTAGAAATTATTCCTATGTGCTTGCAATTATACAATGGCTATATATATATATATATACAAATAAAAACTATTTTAAAGCACAAGTTTATTTCATTGTTTAAAGAGGAACAACCACCCGCCTAGACTGCAGAGGTGCCAACCTTGGAGACCAGCTTTCAGGGCGATGGGCGTGGCAGTGGGTGTGGTTTAGGGGAGTGGCTTATTCACAAGCTATTTTTTGGATAAGATATTTTTATAATTCCAGGTGAGTCTTTACTGGTGCCCTGGGGGGCCTCAAACTGCGGGGCATCCCAACTTGGGATGTCCCAGGGAAAATAACAGGCTGAGTGGCAGAGGCAGGTACAAAGTAATATATACAGTAACAGTATATATATATATATATATATATATATATATATATAGTGCAAGTGGATTTTACAGCTATATATATATATATATATATATATATATATATATATATATATATATATATACAGAGCTGTAAAATCCACTTGCGCTATGTATATCAATATATATTATATTATATATATTGATATATATAGCGCAAGTGGATTTTACAGCTCTGATGTCAGAGACAACCCCTGACTATTAATTATCATTAAGTGCGTCTATTAACAGGCTGATTCATTACTAACGCCAGGTAGCAACAGTTGAGCGTCTGTAGAGCTGATTTCAGAGCGACCGCTAGTAGTTTGTTTTAGAGCACCTCAGTCGCTGGCCGGCATTGATGAATATGATGTGTGAGTCGCAGTACCACGCTGTATGGGAGCGAATGGTAGCGCCAGATCAGTGCGATCAGTTTAATCAAAAAAACTGCCTCAAACATCGCTGGCGCCCCAAAATCATGTAATTGTAGCCCAAAGCGCCAGAGGTTGTGTGATTAAAGGCTGTTTCTGAACACGCATCCACCAGTAAGAAAGCGAAAACATATGGAATTACATTGCTATTACATTGTAACATGACACTTTAATACCAGACATGTAATGACAACTCTGCTTAAATATATTAATTAAAAAAGTTTTCAGAAAAAGTCATTTTCTAGGCCAGGAAACATGTCAGAAAGATTTGAGAATTTTAAGGGGAAAAAAAAAATTGGGATCAGGAAAGGGATTTAAGGATCGTCCATAGAAATGTATGGGAGAGCGACAGGTAGCGACAGATCATACCTGGGGCTCTGCAAGGCTGAACGCCGGCGCTGTACGCTGAGCCTGGGATAATGATGAATCGGACGCTACATGGGGTTCTTACAGTCGCTCACCAGAATCGCCTTCATAAATGTGTAATTGCTGCCGTGTCCGGCGTTCACCTGATGCTACCTGGCGCTACCTGGCGTTGTACCTTCATGAATAAGGCCCATAATATATATATATATATATATATAATATATATATATATAAATAATAATATGCATATTTATATATATAGCGCGAGTGGATTTTACAGCTCTGATGTCAGAGACTATTAATTCTCATTAAACGCGTCTATTAAATGATATGAAGGCAGATTAATTATTGAGTGACGCACGAGGCCGGGTGGAGACATTCGTCAGTCTTTTGCTCTTTGGTAGAAATACGTTTGTATTGCCCAACCCTCGTGTCACGCTGGCACGTGCCCAGACGCACAGTGGGTGGGTATGGGAGCTTGGCACAGCGTAGTTATGCCGCTACAGTCACATTATAGGTTATTATATATTTAATACTCAAGTATCAGCAAATTGTTGAAATAGGGACAATTCACAGTCCTGGGTTTCGTTCCTTCTTGGTGGAGCGTCACAACTTGGGAATGGAACTCCCGATGTGCATGCACACTCTTGGTGGTGCCCGTCAGCCTTTGATAAAGTTGACGCCGGGCAATGAAATGCGTAAGGCGACAGGTACGGGAACATGTCTCTTTATTGAATTGGAGATGCACAGATCATTCCTTATGAACGGCCACGTGGGAGATCCGTGCGAACACTTTCTACTGCCTTGTTAACACGGACCGGACGTGGCGGCACAGGTGTGGATCCGCTGTGACCGTGTTACTGATAGCGAGTGCCGCGTCAGGGGAGCGGAGTCTAAGAGGCCACCGGTATTCACCAGAGCCCGCCGCAAGGCAGGTTGGTCTTGTAGCGGCGAGTGACCCCCAGGTCGCTACCCCCCAACAGCGGCTCAGCCACACAGTCAGCCGAGGTACGGCGTGGTACAAAGGAGGCAGGCAAAAGGCGATGTCAAGGTTCAAGCAGAGGTCAGGGCTGGCAGCATAACCTCGAGATCGAAAGAAGTATCCAAGATCAGGACGGGCAGCGAAGGTTCAGAGTCGGGGACAGGCAGAGGTCGGTACACGGGAGAGCAATACTGAAAACAACTGACTTTCTGCATACAAAGGAAGACCAAGATCCGGCACTGATAGAAAGGAAGTGCCCTTTAAATAGGGGAAGTGGATGCAGAATTGGATGACTGGGCACCAATCAGTGGTGTGCCGCCCCTTCAGGAAACCGGCGCACGCGCCCCCCTAGAGGATGGGGACGAAGCCGCGGCCCCGCCGGCAGGAGCGGGTAAGGAGGGAGAATGGGGAGCGCTGTGAGATGGACGCGCAGAGCTCGCCCGGGCAGCGGGAGCAGTAACGGAGGTGAGGGGAGTGCTGCGAGATGGACGCGCGGCGCTCGCCCGGGCAGCAGGAGCAGTAACGGAGGTGAGGGGAGTGCTGCGAGATGGGCGCGCGGCGCTCGCCCGGGCAGCGGGAGCAGTAACGGAGATGAGGGGAGCGCTGCGAGATGGGCGCGCGGCGCTCGGCCGGGCAGCGGGAGCAGTAACGGAGGTGAGGGGAGTGCTGCAAGATGGGCGCGCAGCGGGAGCAGTAACGGAGGTGAGGGGAACGCTGCGAGATGGACGCGCGGCGCTCGCCCGGGCAGCGGGAGCAGTAACGGAGGTGAGGGGAGTGCTGCGAGATGGACGCGCGGCGCTCGCCCGGGCAGCGGGAGCAGTAACGGAGGTGAGGGGAGCGCTGCGAGATGGGCGCGGCGCTCGGCCGGGCAGCGGGAGCAGTAACGGAGGTGAGGGGAGCGCTGTGAGATGGACGCGCAGCGCTCGCCCGGGCAGCGGGAGCAGTAACGGAGGTGAGGGGAGCGCTGTGAGATGGACGCGCAGAACTCGCCCGGGCAGCGGGAGCAGTAACGGAGGTGAGGGGAGCGCTGTGAGATGGACGCGCGGCGCTCGCCCGGGCAGCGGGAGCAGTAACGGAGGTGAGGGGAGCGCTGTGAGATGGGCGCACGGCGCTCGCCTGGGCAGCGGGAGCAGTAACGGAGGTGAGGGGAGTGCTGTGAGATGGGCGCACGGCGCTCGCCTGGGCAGCGGGAGCAGTAACGGAGGTGAGGGGAGCGCTGTGAGATGGACGCGCGGCGCTCGCCCGGGCAGCGGGAGCAGTAACGGAGGTGAGGGGAGAGCTGCGAGATGGGTGCACAGCGCTCGCCCGGGCAGCGGGAGCAGTAACGGAGGTGAGGGGAGTGCTGCGAGATGGGTGCACAGCGCTCGCCCGGGCAGCGGGAGCAGTAACGGAGGTGAGGGGAGCGCTGCGAGATGGGCGCACGACGCTCGCCTGGGCAGCGGGAGCAGTAACAGAGGTGAGGGGAGCGCTGTGAGATGGACGCGCGGCGCTCGCCCGGGCAGCGGGAGCAGTAACGGAGGTGAGGGGAGCGCTGCGAGATGGGCGCGCAGCGCTCGCCCGGGCAGCGGGAGCAGTAACGGAGGTGAGGGGAGCGCTGTGAGATGGACGCGCGGCGCTCGCCCGGGCAGCGGGAGCAGTAACGGAGGTGAGGGGAGCGCTGTGAGATGGGCGCACGGCGCTCGCCTGGGCAGCGGGAGCAGTAACGGAGGTGAGGGGAGCGCTGCGAGATGGGCGCACGGCGCTCGCCTGGGCAGCGGGAGCAGTAACGGAGGTGAGGGGAGCGCTGTGAGATGGGTGCGCGGCGCTCGCCTGGGCAGCGGGAGCAGTAACGGAGGTGAGGGGAGCGCTGTGAGATGGGCGCACGGCGCTCGCCCGGGCAGCGGGAGCAGTAACGGAGGTGAGGGGAGCGCTGTGAGATGGGCGCACGGCGCTCGCCTGGGCAGCGGGAGCAGTAACGGAGGTGAGGGGAGCGCTGTGAGATGGACGCGCGGCGCTCGCCCGGGCAGCGGGAGCAGTAACGGAGGTGAGGGGAGTGCTGCGAGATGGGTGCACAGCGCTCGCCCGGGCAGCGGGAGCAGTAACGGAGGTGAGGGGAGTGCTGCGAGATGGGCGCACGGCGCTCGCCTGGGCAGCGGGAGCAGTAACGGAGGTGAGGGGAGCGCTGTGAGATGGACGCGCGGCGCTCGCCCGGGCAGCGGGAGCAGTAACGGAGGTGAGGGGAGCGCTGCGAGATGGGCGCACGGCGCTCGCCTGGGCAGCGGGAGCAGTAACGGAGGTGAGGGGAGTGCTGCGAGATGGGCGCGCGGCGCTCGCCCGGGCAGCGGGAGCAGTAACGGAGGTGAGGGGAGCGCTGCGAGATGGGCGCGCGGCACTCGCCCGGGCAGCGGGAGCAGTAACGGAGGTGAGGGGAGCGCTGCGAGATGGGCGCGCGGCGCTCGCCCGGGCAGCGGGAGCAGTAACGGAGGTGAGGGGAGCGCTGCGAGATGGGCGCGCGGCGCTCGCCCGGGCAGCGGGAGCAGTAACGGAGGTGAGGGGAGCGCTGCGAGATGGGCGCGCGGCACTCGCCCGGGCAGCGGGAGCAGTAACGGAGGTGAGGGGAGCGCTGCGAGATGGGCGCGCGGCGCTCGCCCGGGCAGCGGGAGCAGTAACGGAGGTGAGGGGAGTGCTGCAAGATGGGCGCACGGCGCTCGCCCTAACAGCCGGGCTCTTCAGAAATAGCCGGAGCTTTTTAGATCCTTAATTCAGAGCATTAGGGACCCTCTGCTGTATTTTCAGAATTTATTTAAACAAACACAAAAACAACAAGAAAAACTGTGCAAAGTGATAAAACAGGATTAACTATAAAACTGTCTGGGCTGCGGTTCGATCAGTCCACACATGCTTTCTGGTCTTCTAAGGGAGCGTGTGTCCCTCCTGATGGTTGTTAGGGCGAGCGCTGCAGAGACGCCTCATGGCGCTTCCTGCCGTCCCTCTCCCGGGGCGAGAGCCGCGCTTCCTCCCCGCGGCTTTCCCCGCCGGGTTTCCCCTAGCCCGAGCGCTATTTCCCTTCCTGGCAGCGCCCCTCTCTTACCTGATGTCCTGCCCTCCGTCCGGCGTGGCTGCCGGGGTCTGCGGGCGGCTCCCTCACTTCCTCATTCCTCCCTGCCTCTCCTGCGCGCACGTCCCCGGCCACTAGGGGGCGCGCGCCGCAATACTGTTGAATTTAAAGGGCCAGTGCATCACTAATTGGTGTCCGGCCGTCCAATCCGGTAATGACACTTCCTTTTTATTCTGGCCAGCCCTTCTTCCTCTGCCGGATTATCGGTGTGTTTCCGTGATTGTCTGTAGTTAATCTGTGGCTTTCTTGTGTATGACCTCGGCTTACCTTTTTGACCACGAACCTCCGCTGCCTGTCCCGACCTCGGTCTGTCTCTTCGTCTGTGAACCTCCGCTGCCTGTCCCGATCACGGCTTGTCTACTCGCTGCTGAACCCTCGCTGCCTGCCCTGAATCTGGCTACTCACCGTGACCATCGTTTATCTCTGCTGTACAACGCCTCGGCAAATTGTGGAACTGTGCCGCCGTTGGGGGGTAGCGACCTGGGAGTCATCAGCCGCACAAGACCAACCTGCTTCGCGGCGGGCTCTGGTGAAAACCGGTGGCTCCTTAGACCCCGCTTCCCTGACGCGGTACTCACCAACAGTTTCACAGTTCCAGTGGGTCCACGCTTCATTTGTTCCTTCCGGGTCGTAACAGTATAATCCGGCCATGGATCCCGCCGAGGTGCCATTGCCAGACGTCTCTGAGCTACCTGCACTAGTCGCCATGCAGTCGCGGCAGATCAATCAACTTACGGCCATGATGCAGCAACTTCTGTCTATGCAGCAACCGCAGGCGCCACCGCCTGCTCCTGCTGTACCACCACAGCCTCCGGTGGCTTCCTCCGCGAGGATTCGTCTCTCCCTGCCAGCTAAATTTGAAGGGGACGCAAGACTTTGCCGTGGGTTTCTTGCCCAATGTTCCCTACACCTGGAGTTATTGGCTGACCAATTCCCTACTGAGCGCTCCAGGGTGGCCTTTATTATCAGCCTGCTCTCTGGGAAGGCCTTAGCCTGGGCTACCCCATTGTGGGACCGCAACGACCCCGTTACCCTCACGGTTCAAACTTTTGTGGATCAGTTTCGCCAGGTTTTTGAGGAACCTGCCCGGGCGTCTTCAGCCGAATCCGCCATATTGAATCTGGTTCAAGGTGATCTGTCTGTGGGAGAATATGCCATTCGCTTCCGAACTTTGGCAGCCGAGCTAGCTTGGAACAATGAGGCTCTCTGTGCCTGCTTTAAGAAGGGTCTCTCTAGTAGGGTCAAGGATGTCCTTGCTGCCCGGGACCTTCCTACTTCTCTTTCTGAACTAATCCAACTCGCCACACGTATAGACATTCGTTTTACAGAGAGGCGTGATGAATTCCGCCAAGATTCTCTGCGTGCCAAGAGGGCATTCCGTTTGGCTCCTACGTTTCAGAACCCTCAGTCTACGCTTTCGTCTCCGTCTGAAGAAGTCATGCAAGTGGACCATACTCGCTTGACTCCCCAGGAAAGGTCGCGCCGAAGACTCGAAAGACTTTGTCTATACTGCGCCAGCCCAGAAAATTTTTTGAAAAATTGCCCAATCCGCCCACCACGTCAGGGAAACGGGCGCACCTAGAATCGTTTGGAGAGGCGTCTCTGGGTGTGTGTGCTTCCTCTCCTAGGTTCACTGTGCCGGCACAACTTCACTTTGGCTCCACTTCCGTCCTGAACTTACCGGCCTTCTTGGACTCTGGTTCGGCGGGCAACTTCATCGAGGCCGCCTTGGTCACTAAGCATGATATAGCTGTCTACCGTCTAGCCAAGCCACTATTTGTCGCGGCCGTTAATGGGGACAGATTGAACTGCATGGTGCGCTACCGCACCAAACCTCTACTTCTGAAGATCGGCCTCTTCCATCAGGAATTTCTGGAATTTTTCGTATTACCCCACTGTACCTCGCCGCTTCTCTTGGGGCTTCCCTGGCTCCAGCACCATAACCCTACCTTGGATTGGTCCACTGGGGACATCAAGTCCTGGGGCGCAACATGTGTTAAGAACTGCCTTACGTCTTTGCCAGTCCAAATTACAGCTCCCACGACTCCATTACCGGGTCTACCTGAAGTTTATCGGTCTTTTTCCGTCGTATTTAGCAAGAAGCAAGCTGAGGCACTTCCGCCTCATCGCCCTTACGATTGCCCGATTGATCTTCTACCTGGCACCACTCCTCCTCGCGGACGCATCTATCCGCTGTCTGTCCCTGAAACCCAAGCAATGTCGGAGTACATTCGGGAGAATTTACAAAAGGGGTTCATTAGGAAATCCTCTTCCCCAGCTGGAGCGGGGTTCTTTTTTGTACAGAAAAAGGACGGGTCCCTTCGGCCCTGCATCGATTACCGGGGCCTCAATAAAATTACGGTAAAAAACCGTTACCCATTGCCCTTGATCTCCGAACTTTTTGATCGTCTTCGCGGAGCTAAGATTTTTTCAAAATTGGATCTGAGAGGCGCCTATAACTTAGTCCGCATACGAGAGGGTGATGAATGGAAGACGGCCTTCAACACGCGAGACGGTCATTTTGAGTATCTCGTTATGCCCTTCGGCCTCTGTAATGCCCCCGCAGTTTTTCAGAAGTTTGTTAACGACATTTTTCGGGACCTGTTGTACACCTGTGTTGTGGTCTATCTTGACGACATTCTCATCTTCTCCTCGTCCATCGAAGAACACCATCAGCACGTCAGACTAGTCTTGTCTCGTTTACTGCAACACCATCTTTATGCTAAGCTCGAGAAATGCCTTTTTCATCAAACCGCATTACCTTTTTTGGGGTACATAGTTTCTGCTCAAGGTCTCCAGATGGATCCTGCCAAGTTAAAGGCGGTCCTTGAATGGCCTCGACCAGTCGGTCTTCGCGCAATCCAGCGATTCTTGGGATTCGCGAACTATTACCGCCAGTTCATTTTACACTTTTCCACGACAGTAGCCCCCATCGTGGCCCTCACCAAAAAAGGAGCCAATCCCAAGGCATGGTCTCCGCAGGCTGAAGCAGCCTTTCTTGCATTAAAAAAGGCCTTCGCCTCGGCACCGGTACTTTCCAGACCTGACCCGTCTCGTCCTTTCGCTCTTGAGGTGGATGCCTCTTCCGTCGGAGCTGGAGCAGTACTTACGCAACGATCCTCGTCCGGCAAAGCTCGAACTTGCGGATTCTTTTCTAAAACCTTCTCTCCTGCCGAGAGGAACTACACCATTGGAGATAGAGAGCTATTAGCCATCAAATTGGCGCTGGAAGAATGGAGACATCTCCTCGAGGGGTCTATCTACCCAATTTCCATTTTTACTGACCACAAGAACCTCTCTTATCTGGAATCCGCACAACGCTTAAACCCTCGTCAGGCCCGTTGGTCACTCTTCTTTGCACGCTTTAATTTCCAGATCCACTTCCGTCCAGCTGCAAAAAACATCAGGGCAGACGCTCTCTCCCGTTCCTCGGATGTCTCGGATAAGGTCTCTTCTCCTCAGTTTATAATTCCACTCGATCGTCTGGTTCACTCTGCTCCCGCTGCTCTAGTATTAGGTCCTCCGGGGAGGACCTTCGTACCTGTCTCTCGTCGCCTATTAATACTAAAATGGGGTCATGCCTCCCATACTGCTGGTCACCCTGGAATCAAGAAGACCTGCGCC
>CM051241.1:207237483-207354983 GCA_027917425.1 Gastrophryne carolinensis | reverse complement strand
ACCCAGCCCCACTGTACCCACAAGCCAAGGAACCCCAGCCCCCTGTACCCAGCCCCACTGTACCCACAAACCAAGGAACCCCAGCCCCACTGTACCCACAAGCCAAGGGACCCCAGCCCCACTGTACCCACAAGCCAAGGAACCCCAGCCCCCTGTACCCAGCCCCACTGTACCCACAAGCCAAGGAACCCCAGCCCCTTGTACCCACAAGCCAAGGAACCCCAGCCCCCTGTACCCAGCCCCACTGTACCCACAAGCCAAGGAACCCCAGCCCCCTGTACCCAGCCCCACTGTACCCACAAGCCAAGGAACCCCAGCCCCCTGTACCCAGCCCCACTGTACCCACAAGCCAAGGAACCCCAGCCCCCTGTACCCACAAGCCAAGGAACACCAACCCCCTGTACCCACAAGCCAAGGAACCCCAGCCCCACTGTACCCACAAGCCAAGGAACCCCAGCCCCACTGTACCCACAAGCCAAGGAACCCCAGCCCCCTGTACCCAGCCCCACTGTACCCACAAGCCAAGGAACCCCAGCCCCCTGTACCCAGACCCACTGTACCCACAAGCCAAGGAACCCCAACCCCCTGTACCCAGCCCCACTGTACCCACAAGCCAAGGAACCCCACCCCCCTGTACCCAGCCCCACTGTACCCACAAGCCAAGGAACCCCAGCCCCCTGTACCCAGCCCCACTGTACCCACAAGCCAAGGAACCCCAGCCCCCTGTACCCAGCCCCACTTTACCCACAAACCAAGGAACCCCAGCCCCACTGTACCCACAAGCCAAGGGACCCCAGCCCCACTGTACCCACAAGCCAAGGAACCCCAGCCCCCTGTACCCAGCCCCACTGTACCCACAAGCCAAGGAACCCCAGCCCCTTGTACCCACAAGCCAAGGAACCCCAGCCCCCTGTACCCAGCCCCACTGTACCCACAAGCCAAGGAACCCCAGCCCCCTGTACCCAGCCCCACTGTAGCCACAAGCCAAGGAACCCCAGCCCCCTGTACCATGCCCCCTGTACCCACAAGCCAAGGAACCCCAGCCCCCTGTACCCAGCCCCACTGTACCCACATGCCAAGGAACCCCAGCCCCCTGTACCCACAAGCCAAGGAACACCAACCCCCTGTACCCACAAGCCAAGGAACCCCAGCCCCACTGTACCCACAAGCCAAGGAACCCCAGCCCCCTGTACCCAGCCCCACTGTACCCACAAGCCATGGAACCCCAGCCCCCAATGCTATAGCCCCAGCATCATGGTTGGGGGGGGCATCAGCAGGGCTTCGGCAATTGGGAGTGCAGCGAGTGCGTCCCCCACAGCTCACGTGTCCCCAGCAGCTCACACGTCCCCAGCAGCTCACACGTCCCGAGCAGCTCACGAGTCCCCAGCAGCTCACGAGTCCCCAGCAGCTCACGAGTCCCCAGCAGCTCACGAGTCCCCAGCAGCTCACGCGTCCCGAGCAGCTCACGAGTCCCCAGCAGCTCACGCGTCCCCAGCAGCTCACGCGTCCCCAGCAGCTCACGAGTCCCCAGCAGCTCACACGTCCCCAGCAGCTCACACGTCCCCAGCAGCTCACACGTCCCCAGCAGCTCACGTGTCCCCAGCAGCTCACGCGTCCCCAGCAGCTCACGAGTCCCCAGCAGCTCACACGTCCCCAGCAGCTCACGCGTCCCCAGCAGCTCACGCGTCCCGAGCAGCTCACGAGTCCCCAGCAGCTCACGCGTCCCCAGCAGCTCACGAGTCCCCAGCAGCTCACGCGTCCCCAGCAGCTCACGCGTCCCCAGCAGCTCACGTGTCCCCAGCAGCGCACGCTCCTGCACCCGTCTATCTGAACCTACACAGCGCATAGATGCAGGGATGCAGCCACTAGATCTTTCCATCGGCAAGGGAGCCTGGGATCAGGTGAGTATTGCAGCGCCCTTGGGGGTTAACACATCGGGGCCTCCCGATCTGGGATGTCCAAAGGGGAAGGCCAGGGACCAGCCCTGAAATCATTCAGATTCCATGGCCATGCAGTGAGGGTTTAGTTCCGCTTTAAAGTGGACCAAAACCCCAGATTTTGACTATCCTGGGGTTTGGTCGTTTCCCCCCAGGGCTGATCGGGGCCCCGCTGTGTGAAACCCCTCAGATCACTTCTTCCCGGTCCTACGGCACATGCGCGGCCGCTCATCCAATCAGTGCGCTTGGAGCCGCTGACATCATGTCGTCTAAGCCTTCACCAGAGGCTCCGAGTTGCGCTGGTGGCCGCATCCCCCGCTTCCTTCTAACAGGGAGCGTGCCCGCGCCGGCCATTCACAAATTATTGGTGCGGCATGCGCTCTGCTAGAGGGAGAGCGGGGATGCGGCGCGCGCATGTGCCGTAGGACCGGGGGGAGGGAATCGATGGACCCTAGAATCTTATAGATTCCCAGGCTGATGGTCGTGGGTTTGGTCCACTTTCCATGGCCATGCTGTGAGGTTTTTGTTCTGCTTTAAGAAACAGTTCACCTTAATGTAATCTAAATATACATTAAACAGCTTTGCCTTCGCTGGGACTTTCATTGTAATACAGACAAACAGCCACTAGAGGCGCACCAGCCAAATAATACATCAAAAGAAATAAGGAAGAAAATAAAAATACATGTTATTATTGTGCTGTAAGGGACAGTTATGGGTGTTTTTAAAGTGAACCTAAAGTTGAAGCGCCACTTCCCAGCTCGGCCACAACCCAACGACTAAAACAAAGAAAGCGGCTAATCATAGCTTAGGAATGGCTCATTTTACACTGTTACTAAGAGGGATAATGTGGGAGGAAGTAAGTATGCGCCTGGACAGGGACACTACAGAGGAAGTGCGGCTTCCTCTTTTATTGATGCAGCATTGGGGCATCCCGAATGGGAAAGCCGGAATCTGGGAGGAAGTAAGTATGCGCCTGGACAGGGACACTAAAGAGGAAGTGCAGACTTCCTCTTTTATTGATGCAGCATTGGGGCATCCCGAATGGGAAAGCCGGTTTCTGGGAGGAAGTAAGTATGCGCCTGGACAGGGACACTAAAGAGGAAGTGCAGACTTCCTCTTTTATTGATGCAGCATTGGGGCATCCCGAATGGGAAAGCCGGTTTCTGGGAGGAAGTAAGTATGCGCCTGGAGAGGGACAGTACAGAGGAAGTGCAGACTTCCTCTTTTATTGATGCAGCATTGGGGCATCCCGAATGGGAAAGCCGGTTTCTGGGAGGAAGTAAGTATGCGCCTGGACAGGGACACTAAAGAGGAAGTGCAGACTTCCTCTTTTATTGATGCAGCATTGGGGCATCCCGAATGGGAAAGCCGGTTTCTGGGAGGAAGTAAGTATGCGCCTGGAGAGGGACAGTACAGAGGAAGTGCGGCTTCCTCTTTTATTGATGCAGCATTGGGGCATCCCGAATGGGAAAGCCGGTTTCTGGGAGGAAGTAAGTATGCGCCTGGAGAGGGACAGTACAGAGGAAGTGCGGCTTCCTCTTTTATTGATGCAGCATTGGGGCATCCCGAATGGGAAAGCCGGTTTCTGGGAGGAAGTAAGTATGCGCCTGGAGAGGGACAGTACAGAGGAAGTGCGGCTTCCTCTTTTATTGATGCAGCATTGGGGCATCCCGAATAGGAAAGCCGGTTTCTGGGAGAAAGTAAGTATGCGCCTGGAGAGGGACAGTACAGAGGAAGTGCGGCTTCCTCTTTTATTGATGCAGCATTGGGGCATCCCGAATGGGAAAGCCGGTTTCTGGGAGGAAGTAAGTATGCGCCTGGAGAGGGACAGTACAGAGGAAGTGCGGCTTCCTCTTTTATTGATGCAGCATTGGGGCATCCCGAATGGGAAAGCCGGTTTCTGGGAGGAAGTAAGTATGCGCCTGGACAGGGACACTAAAGAGGAAGTGCAGACTTCCTCTTTTATTGATGCAGCATTGGGGCATCCCGAATGGGAAAGCGGGTTTCTGGGAGGAAGTAAGTATGCGCCTGGACAGGGACACTAAAGAGGAAGTGCAGACTTCCTCTTTTATTGATGCAGCATTGGGGCATCCCGAATAGGAAAGCCGGTTTCTGGGAGGAAGTAAGTATGCGCCTGGACAGGGACACTACAGAGGAAGTGCGGCTTCCTCTTTTATTGATGCAGCATTGGGGCATCCCGAATAGGAAAGCCGGTTTCTGGGAGGAAGTAAGTATGCGCCTGGACAGAGACACTACAGAGGAAGTGCGGACTTCCTCTTTTATTGATGCAGCATTGGGGCATCCCGAATAGGAAAGCCGGTTTCTGGGAGGAAGTAAGTATGCGCCTGGACAGGGACACTAAAGAGGAAGTGCGGCTTCCTCTTTTATTGATGCAGCATTGGGGCATCCCGAATGGGAAAGCCGGTTTCTGGGAGGAAGTAAGTATGCGCCTGGACAGGGACACTACAGAGGAAGTGCGGCTTCCTCTTTTATTGATGCAGCATTGGGGCATCCCGAATGTGAAAGCCGGTTTCTGGGAGGAAGTAAGTATGCGCCTGGAGAGGGACAGTATAGAGGAAATGCGGCTTCCTCTTTTATTGATGCAGCATTGGGGCATCCCGAATAGGAAAGCCTGTTTCTGGGAGGAAGTAAGTATGCGCCTGGACAGGGACACTAAAGAGGAAGTGCGGCTTCCTCTTTTATTGATGCAGCATTGGGGCATCCCGAATCAGATGCCGGTTTCTGGGAGGAAGTAAGTATGCGCCTGGACAGGGACACTACACACGAAGTGTGGACTTCCTCTTTTATTGATGCAGCATTGGGGCATCCCGAATGTGAAAGCCAGTTTCTGCAGCAATAACATGTTTGTAATAAAAGTTTCCCCAACCCCCAGTGATCCATGATCGGAGTATACGAGGAATTCGATGAATGCCGCAGAACAATGAATGCGACTTTCGCTTTATGGAAATGACTCACGTCGCAGGGAATGACAGACGCCCATTACTCACCACTGAGATATGCGCAGGAGAAGTGGATGCCGCCCTGATATCCGGGGCTTCTCCATTAATAAATAATATTATGTAACGCACAACAGGTGGAAGACGTTCAGCTGAAACAAAAAGCGTGGAATCAGAAGAGCGACCCCCCGGAGAGTCATCGCAGCGATAAATGGCCGCGTTGTCTGTGTCTCGAAACGCGATCGCACGCCCGCAGACCAGTCATGTGTGACACACGCCGGGGGTATCAGCAGCTTTACCACTTCACTGGGGTCTGGGCGCGCCTCTGCTTTTTCCACTCAAGCCAAGAAATCTAACTGGGGTCTGTAATTAGGGCAACACTCCAATGATTTAGGAAATAATCCATTTATTTAAATGAGTTGCGTGGTTGTATAAGGGGTTTATTCATCAAGGGATAGCGGCAGGTAGCGCTTTGTAGCGAAAGGTAGCGAACCGTGAATGCATATATCTGCAGATACATGTTAAAGCTACACTGCCCTGACAAGTATGTTTAGTGTAGCCCTTAATCTATATATATATATATATATATATATATATATATATATCTCCATAATAGGGACATGTACTGCAGCTAGTAAAATACAGAGCTACTTACCGGGAGCTGCCCACTCCCATTCGGTGCACTACATGGGGGAAGGGTCACAGCCTGCTGGTGTCGGGTAGATCTCGGCCCCCATGCATGCACCTGGCTACATGCAAATGAAAGGAAATGGCAAGCTGCTCTGAGAATTAAATAGGTAGTGTGGGAGGGGCCAAAGTGGGACCCACCCATCAGTCTCATCTAAGTATTAAGCACCAAGCATGTCTGGAAGAGATTTGGTCGCACATATCTGCAGATACATGTGGAAGCCACACCGCCCCGACAAGTATGTTTAGTGTGGCCCTTAATCTATATATAGGTATATATATATATATATGTGAGCCTCATAATAGGGACATGTACTGCAGCTAGTAAAATACAAAGCTACTTACCAGGAGCTGCCCACTCCCATTCGGTGCACTACATGGGGGAAGGGTCACAGCCTGCTGGTGTCGGGTAGACCTCAGACCCCAATGTGTGCACCTTGCTACATGCAAATGAAAGGAAATGGCAAGCTGCTCTGAGAATTAAATAGGTAGTGTGGGAGGGGCCAATGTGGGCCCACCCATCAGTCTCATCTAAGGGGTTTATTCATCAAGGTCCAGTGCCAGCTAGCGCCTCGTAGCGGCAGGCAGCGTCTGGTGAACGTCGGGCGCTGTATGCAAAACCACATTTAACAAAGCGAATCTGGTGAGCGACTCTAACAGCGCCATGTAGCATCCGATTCATCGTCACAGACGGTTCAGCTTATATCACCGGCGTTCTAGCGTCCAGAGCGCCTGGTATTACCTGTCGCTACCTGTCGCTCTCCCATACATTTCAATGGACGTTCCTTCAAATCCTTTTCCTTATTCTCTGATGGGTGGGCCCACATTGGCCCCTCCCACACTACCTATTTAATTCTCAGAGCAGCTTGCCATTTCCTTTCATTTCACCATACCTCCCAACTTTTCAGGGTGGGAAAGAGGGTCAATTGTTAAAATGAAGCCACGCCCCCTCATTGAGGGATAGATGAAGCCACGCCCCCTCATTGAGGGATAGATGAAACCACACACCCTCATTAAGAGATGGATGAAGCCACGGACCCTCATTGATTGATTGATAGGAGATACATTGTAACAGTTACAACAATAGAAACACTTTGAATAGGCAAATGAATCATTTATTGCTGCAGATCTGCATGTTACACCTCAAAGAGGGACAAATGAGAACAACGAGGGACAGGGGGACACTTGGGAGATATGTGTAATTGCACCTATATAAGTAGTATATAAGTGCGCCTGGTTGGTAAGATTAGGGAGACAGTGTAGTAATAAGTAGCCGTTATATCCTCCATTCATTCATTGTGAGGGACAAGTCTATGCTGCGGCTGCCAGATCTGCCGGTTTCCTTCCAGTTACTCATCCCGGCTCTGGCAGAGGATGAAACCATCGGGAGGATACAAGTGACTCCACTTCTGTGAGGGAAGGGGGACCCTCATCATAGAGGAATGTGCTTCATGTCCAGGAGAACGAAGGGGATTTTTACACCGATCTATAAAAACAACCACTGGAATGTGTGACAGACCACAGAGCGACGTTACAGCGTTATATGTGTTATATATGGAAACCGCAACATTATATCACTGCGCTGCTAAATCACTGCACACATGGACAAGGCTCTCCATATAAAAATCTCTTTACCTTCTAAGTGTCCCTGATTTGGAGAGACTGTCCCTCTTTTGAGTCCATGTCCCTCTGTCCCTCGTTGTTCCCATTTCTACCTCTTTGAGGTGTAACATGCAGATCTGCAGCAATAAATGATTCATTTGCCTGTTCAAAGTGTTTCTATTGTTATAACTGTTACAATGTATCTCCTATCCATCCCTCAATGAGGGGGCGTGGTTTCATCTATCCGTTAATGAGAGAGCGTGGCTTCATCTATCCCTCAATGAGAGAGTGTGGCTTCATCTATCCCTCAATGAGAGAGTGTGGCTTCATCTATCCCTCAATGAGAGAGTGTGGCTTCATCTATCCCTCAATGAGGGGGCGTGGCTTCATCTATCCCTCAATGAGGGGGCGTGGCTTCATATATCCCTCAATGAGAGAGAGTGGCTTCATCTATCCCTCAATGAGAGAGTGTGGCTTCATCCATCCCTCAATGAGAGAGCGTGGCTTCATTTATCCCTCAATGAGAGAGTGTGGCGTCATCTATCCCTCAATGAGGGGGCGTGGCTTCATCTATCCCTCAATGAGAGAGCGTGGCTTCATCTATCCCTCAATGAGAGAGCGTGGCTTCATCTATCCCTCAAAGAGAGAGTGTGGCTTCATCTATCCCTCAATGAGAGGGTGTGGCTTCATCCATCCCTCAATGAGAGAGTGTGGCTTCATCTATCCCTCAATGAGAGAGCGTGGCTTCATCTATCCCTCAATGAGAGAGTGTGGCTTCATCTATTCCTCAATGAGAGAGCGTGGCTTCATCTATCCCTCAATGAGAGAGTGTGGCCTCATCTATCCCTCAATGAGAGAGTGTGGCTTCATCTATCCCTCAATGAGAGAGCGTGGCTTCATCTATTCCTCAATGAGAGAGCGTGGCTTCATCTATCCCTCAATGAGAGAGCGTGGCTTCATCTATTCCTCAATGAGAGAGCGTGGCTTCATCTATCCCTCAATGAGAGAGTGTGGCCTCATCTATCCCTCAATGAGAGAGTGAGGCTTCATCTATCCCTCAATGAGAGAGCGTGGCTTCATCTATCCCTGAATGACAGAGCGTGGCTTCATCTATCCCTCAATGAGAGAGCGTGGCTTCATCTATCCCTCAATTAGAGAGCGTGGCTTCATCTATCCCTCAATGAGAGAGCGTGGCTTCATCCATCCCTCAATTAGAGAGCATGGCTTCATCTATCCCTCAATGAGAACGTGGCTTCATCCATCCCTCAATTAGAGAGCGCGGCTTCATCTATCCCTCAATGAGAGAGCGTGGCTTCATCCATTCCTCAATCAGAGAGTGTGGCTTCATCCATTCCTCAATGAGGGGGTGTGGCTTCATCTATCCCTCAATGAGAGAGCGTGGCTTCATCCATTACTCAATGAGAGAGTGTGGCTTCATCTATCCCTCAATGAGAGAGCGTGGCTTCATCCATTACTCAATGAGAGAGTGTGGCTTCATCCATCCGTCAATGAGAGAGCGTGGCTTCATCTATCCCTCAATGAGAGGGTGTGGCTTCATCTATCCCTCAAAGAGAGAGCGTGGCTTCATCTATCCCTCAATGAGAGAGTGTGGCTTCATTTATCCCTCAATGAGAGAGCGTGGCTTCATCTATCCCTCAATGAGAGAGTGTGGCTTCATCCATCCCTCAATGAGAGGGTGTGGCTTCATCTATCCTTCAATAGGAGGGTGTGGCTTCATCTATCCCTCAATAGGAGGGTGTGGCTTCATCTATCCCTCAATGAGAGAGTGTGGCTTCATCTATCCCTCAATGAGAGGGTGTGGCTTCATCTATCCTTCAATAGGAGGGTGTGGCTTCATCTATCCCTCAATGAGAGAGTGTGGCTTCATCTATCCCTCAATGAGAGAGTGTGGCTTCATCTATCCCTCAATGAGAGAGCGTGGCTTCATCTATCCCTCAATGAGAGAGCGTGGCTTCATCTATCCCTCAATGAGAGAGCGTGGCTTCATCTATCCCTCAATGAGAGAGCGTGGCTTCATCTATCCCTCAATGAGAGAGCGTGGCTTCATCTATCCCTCAATGAGAGAGCGTGGCTTCATCTATCCCTCAATGAGAGAGCGTGGCTTCATCTATCCCTCAATGAGAGAGCGTGGCTTCATCTATCCCTCAATGAGAGAGCGTGGCTTCATCTATCCCTCAATGAGAGAGCGTGGCTTCATCTATCCCTCAATGAGAGAGCGTGGCTTCATCTATCCCTCAATGAGAGAGCGTGGCTTCATCTATCCGTTAATGAGAGAGCGTGGCTTCATCTATCTCTCAATGAGAGAGCGTGGCTTCATCTATCCGTTAATGAGAGAGTGTGGCTTCATCTATCCCTCAATGAGAGAGCGTGGCTTCATCTATCCGTCAATGAGAGAGCGTGGCTTCATCTATCCCTCAATGAGAGAGTGTGGCCTCATCTATCCCTCAATGAGAGGGTGTGGCTTCATCTATCCCTCAATGAGAGGGTGTGGCTTCATCTATCCCTCAATGAGAGAGCGTGGCTTCATCCATCCCTCAATGAGAGAGTGTGGCTTCATCCATCCCTCAATGAGAGGGTGTGGCTTCATCTATCCCTCAATGAGGGGGCGTGGCTTCATCCATCCCTCAATGAGAGAGCGTGGCTTCATCCATCCCTCAATGAGAGGGTGTGGCTTCATCTATCCCTCAATGAGAGAGTGTGGCCTCATCTATCCCTCAATGAGAGGGTGTGGCTTCATCTATCCCTCAATGAGAGGGTGTGGCTTCATCTATCCCTCAATGAGAGGGCGTGGCTTCATCTATCCCTCAATGAGAGAGTGTGGCTTCATCTATTCCTCAATGAGGGGGTGTGGCTTCATCTATCCCTCAATGAGAGAGTGTGGCTTCATCTATCCCTCAATGAGAGGGCGTGGCTTCATCTATCCCTCAATGAGAGAGTGTGGCTTCATCTATTCCTCAATGAGGGGGTGTGGCTTCATCTATCCCTCAATGAGAGAGTGTGGCTTCATCTATTCCTCAATGAGAGAGCGTGGCTTCATCTGTCCCTCAATGAGAGAGCGTGGCTTCATCTATTCCTCAATGAGAGAGCGTGGCTTCATCCATCCCTCAATGAGGGTGTGTGGCTTCATCTATCCCTCAATGAGAGAGTGTGGCTTCATCTATCCCTCAATGAGGGGGTGTGGTTTCATCTATCCCTCAATGAGAGAGCGTGGCTTCATCCATCCCTCAATGAGAGAGCGTGGCTTCATCCATCCCTCAATTAGAGAGCGTGGCTTCATCCATCCCTCAATGAGAGAGCGTGGCTTCATCCATCCCTCAATGAGAGAGTGTGGCTTCATCTATCCCTCAATGAGAGAGCGTGGCTTCATCCATCCCTCAATGAGAGAGCGTGGCTTCATCCATCCCTCAATTAGAGAGTGTGGCTTCATCTATCCCTCATTGAGAGAGCGTGGCTTCATCTATCCCTCAATGAGGGGCGTGACTTCATCCATCCCTCAATGAGAGAGCGTGGCTTCATCTATCCCTCAATGAGAGAGCGTGGCTTTATCTATCCCTCAATGAGAGAGCGTGGCTTCATCTATCCCTCAATGAGAGAGCGTGGCTTCATCTATCCCTCAATGAGAGAGCGTGGCTTCATCTATCCCTCAGTGAGAGAGCGTGGCTTCATCTATCTCTCAATGAGAGAGCGTGGCTTCATCAATCCCTCAATGAGAGAGCGTGGCTTCATCTATCCCTCAATGAGAGAGCGTGGCTTCATCTATCCCTCAATGAGAGAGCGTGGCTTCATCTATCCCTCAATGAGAGAGCGTGGCTTCATCTATCCCTCAATGAGAGAGCGTGGCTTCATCTATCCGTTAATGAGAGAGCGTGGCTTCATCTATCTCTCAATGAGAGAGCGTGGCTTCATCTATCCGTTAATGAGAGAGTGTGGCTTCATCTATCCCTCAATGAGAGAGCGTGGCTTCATCTATCCGTCAATGAGAGAGCGTGGCTTCATCTATCCCTCAATGAGAGAGTGTGGCCTCATCTATCCCTCAATGAGAGGGTGTGGCTTCATCTATCCCTCAATGAGAGGGTGTGGCTTCATCTATCCCTCAATGAGAGAGCGTGGCTTCATCCATCCCTCAATGAGAGAGCGTGGCTTCATCCATCCCTCAATGAGAGGGTGTGGCTTCATCTATCCCTCAATGAGGGGGCGTGGCTTCATCCATCCCTCAATGAGAGAGCGTGGCTTCATCCATCCCTCAATGAGAGGGTGTGGCTTCATCTATCCCTCAATGAGAGAGTGTGGCCTCATCTATCCCTCAATGAGAGGGTGTGGCTTCATCTATCCCTCAATGAGAGGGTGTGGCTTCATCTATCCCTCAATGAGAGGGCGTGGCTTCATCTATCCCTCAATGAGAGAGTGTGGCTTCATCTATTCCTCAATGAGGGGGTGTGGCTTCATCTATCCCTCAATGAGAGAGTGTGGCTTCATCTATCCCTCAATGAGAGGGCGTGGCTTCATCTATCCCTCAATGAGAGAGTGTGGCTTCATCTATTCCTCAATGAGGGGGTGTGGCTTCATCTATCCCTCAATGAGAGAGTGTGGCTTCATCTATTCCTCAATGAGAGAGCGTGGCTTCATCTGTCCCTCAATGAGAGAGCGTGGCTTCATCTATTCCTCAATGAGAGAGCGTGGCTTCATCCATCCCTCAATGAGGGTGTGTGGCTTCATCTATCCCTCAATGAGAGAGTGTGGCTTCATCTATCCCTCAATGAGGGGGTGTGGCTTCATCTATCCCTCAATGAGAGAGCGTGGCTTCATCCATCCCTCAATGAGAGAGCGTGGCTTCATCCATCCCTCAATTAGAGAGCGTGGCTTCATCCATCCCTCAATGAGAGAGCGTGGCTTCATCCATCCCTCAATGAGAGAGTGTGGCTTCATCTATCCCTCAATGAGAGAGCGTGGCTTCATCCATCCCTCAATGAGAGAGCGTGGCTTCATCCATCCCTCAATTAGAGAGTGTGGCTTCATCTATCCCTCATTGAGAGAGCGTGGCTTCATCTATCCCTCAATGAGGGGCGTGACTTCATCCATCCCTCAATGAGAGAGCGTGGCTTCATCTATCCCTCAATGAGAGAGCGTGGCTTCATCTATCCCTCAATGAGAGAGCGTGGCTTCATCTATCCCTCAATGAGAGAGCGTGGCTTCATCTATCCCTCAATGAGAGAGCGTGGCTTCATCTATCCCTCAATGAGAGAGCGTGGCTTCATCTATCCCTCAATGAGAGAGCGTGGCTTCATCTATCCCTCAATGAGAGAGTGTGGCTTCATCTATCCCTCAGTGAGAGAGCGTGGCTTCATCTATCTCTCAATGAGAGAGCGTGGCTTCATCAATCCCTCAATGAGAGAGCGTGGCTTCATCTATCCCTCAATGAGAGAGCTTGGCTTCATCTATCCCTCAATGAGAGAGTGTGGCTTCATCTATCCCTCAATGAGAGAGCGTGGCTTCATCTATCCCTCAATGAGAGAGCGTGGCTTCATCTATCCCTCAATGAGAGAGCGTGGCTTCATCTATCCCTCAATGAGAGAGCGTGGCTTCATCTATCCCTCAATGAGAGGGCGTGGCTTCATCTATCCCTCAATGAGAGAGCGTGGCTTCATCTATCCCTCAATGAGAGAGCGTGGCTTCATCTATCCATCAATGAGAGAGCGTGGCTTCATCCATCCCTCAATGAGGGGGCGTGGCTTCATCTATCCCTCAATGAGAGCGTGTGTCTTCATCTATCCGTCAATGAGGGGGTATGGCTTCATCCATCCCTCAATGAGGGGGCGTGGCTTCATCCACCCCTCAATGAGGGGGCGTGGCTTCATCCATCCCAAAATGAGGAGGCGTGGCTTCATCCATCCCTCAATGAGAGAGTGTGGCTTCATTCATCAATCAATGCGGGGGCGTGGCTTTATCCATCCCTTAATGAAGGGGCGTGGCTTCATTTACATATTGCCCCTCTTTGAGGTGTAACATGCAGATGTGTTAAGAAAAACAGAGGGAATGCAGAAAAAGAAAGACAAGAGATAAAGAGGAAATGTGGAAGTAGAGAAGGAGAAAGTGAGCGAGAGAGAGAGAAAGAGAATAAGACTGAGATGGCAGGAATGGAGAAAAACAAAAATGAAGGAGAGAGAGAAAGTAAGAGCTAGAAAAAGAGAAGGAACAATTTAGGAATGCAAAGAAAAAAAGGAGAAGAAAGTAAGTAAGAAACAAAAAATTGAAAGAGAAATAAAGAGAGAGGGTGTGAAGGGACGGTCCAGCTTAAGTTAAGAAACCTCACATATCCAAGGTCTAGAGTTTCCCTTTATTCCCCCTGTTATAAACGCACACGTCCTTAGCTCTGTTCAGGAAAAGAAATGAGCATTTACAGGTCAAACAGCAGAGATTACGGACCCCCTGTGATCTGCTTTCCTGTCGATAGTCGCACCTTAGTCTGGGAAGATGCCGCTTAGTCTGTAGCTCGCTGGACCCATTGCTGTGAATTTGTCATAGCAAGGATGAGAACCGCAAACTAGCGGCACCAACAGAAACTGCTCCATAACTGCGCTTCCATGTGTCGCAGCGCCAAACCAGTTACAGAATCAGAACCGGCTCACAAAACCGCATTAGGGGATAGGTAATTGCATTCTCAGAAATAAAGCCCCGTAAACGGAGATCTAAGGTTCTGGTCCGTTCAGGAACCCCATTTCTGGACTCATTGGGTGCACGGCATCCAGCCCGATAGTTTGGTACCACTTCCAAGGCCATACGACCCCCCTGCTCCAAATTATAACCTCTAAGGGGTTTTAGGGCAAAAGCACGCTCCATAACCCTGGGGAGGTGACATCCCGTCCCACAGAGGGGAGGGGGATGGAGGGCCCTCGCAGCATAAATAGGGTGGTCTGGAACCAGGTAAGGTTCACTCATCTGTAGGGGATATGTGGTCAGCATACCGGGGGTGCCCATAATCATTGATAAGCTCTTGACACACCCCTTGTGAGAGCTCCCCATCATCACTACTACTCTGCAGCTGCATATAAGGTAACTGCTTATTGTTTCTCTGTGTAATGCGCTCCATCCTGTAACCATCTCAGAACAGCATTTGTATCATCTGTATCATATTATATTACATCATAGTTACATGCTTGTTATCAGTGCCTAGTGTGCGCTCATTGCATTAAAACTTATATTTAATCTGAGCGATCTGTTGCCTTAAACCAAGAATCTGTGTGTTCGTGGCTTCGGGCCTTGTAGCCCTGATTGGAGGGGTCGGACAAAGGGTTTTGGGGAACGCGGTCTTTGTGTCGGGGGGTCCCTGGTTTGTAGTGGGACCACGTGACCGCGGTTCCCTGACAGAGGGAGGAAAGAGAAATAAGGAAAAATTGTACAGAGAGAAAAGAAAATTAAGAGAGAGGAAGAAAGAAAGAAGGAAACAAAAGCGAGATAAATAGATAAAGGGAGAAAAGGAATGACAGAGAGAAAGAAACGAAAGAGCTATGAAAAATGAAAGAGAAAGAAAAACAAATGAAATAGAGCAAAGGAAAGAAAGACAGAAAAAGAAGTAATGGAACAAACAAGGATTAGGAGAGAGAAGAAAAGAAAGAGAGAGGAATAAAGAAAGAAAAGGGGAGAGGAATAGAGAGAGAAAGGGAGAAAATGAATAAAAGAGAGAAAGAAAGAGAAGAAAGGAACGAAAGAAAGAGGAACAAAAAATGAAAGAGAAATAAAGAAAGAGGGAGAAATAAGAGAAGAGAAATAAAGAAACAAATGAGGATAAAGCGAGAGAAGAAAAGAAAGAGAGAGGAATAAAGAAAGAGAATAAGGTAGAGAAACAGAGGAATAAAAAAAGGAGGAAGGAGACATAAGGAAACAAATGAGGATAAAGCGAGAGAAGAAAAGAAAGAGAGAGGAATAAAGAAAGAGAATAAGGTAGAGAAATAGAGGAATAAAAAAGGGAGGAAAGAGACATAAGGAAACAAATGAGGATAAAGAGAGAGAAGAAAAGAAAGAGGAACAAAGAAAGAAAAAAGGGGAGAGAAATAGATAAAGAAAGGAGTAAAAGAAAGAAAGAGGAATGAAAAATGAAAGAGAAATAAAAAAAAGGAAAGCAAGAAAGAGAGATAAAGAAAGATACTGGAATAGAGACAATGGGGGGAAGGTAAAAAAGGAGAAAGCAAATAAAGCTGAAAATAGGAGATGGGAGGGAGTTCGAGTAGGATAGTCGAAATCCTGGCTTTTGGTCCTTTTTAAATGAGTATAATGAAGAACAGGGGGACATGGGCTGCAAAGAGGGACAGTCCCTCTAAGTCAGGGACACTTTTACATCGTGTTATTAGCTGTGCTGGCTGCGAGGTGACCCTGGATAATATTCGGCAGCCGGCGAGTCAGGGGTTAATAGAGCGGCCCCGCCCCCTTTTCCCGAAACGCTCCATGCTTCCAGCTCGGTGAGAAAGCCCCGTCCACCGCCGCACAGGCCCCGCCCACCCTCCAGTGGGGCTCGGTGAGAAGGCCCCGCCCACCGCCGCACAAGCCCTGCCCACCCTCCATTGGGGCTCGGCGAGAAGGCCCCGCCCACCCTCCATTGGGGCTCGGTGAGAAAGCCCCGCCCACCCTCCATTGGGGCTCGGCGCGCGGCGCTCCCAGCTGCTGCTTTGTGCTGAGTCACGGTCACGTGCGTCTCCTTCACTTCCCGTAAGAAGAGGTGACTCAGCAGGCGGCGGTCACCTGACCTGGGCCTCCTTGTCTTAAAGCGGCAGAAGCGAGACGAGCGTCACTCATAGACTATCTATGAGCCGGGAGCAATAATATAATAATTATATATATATATATATATATATATATATATATATATATATATATATAAAATTATTATTATTATTATTATAATTTATATTATATTTAATATATATATATATATATATATATATATATATATATACATAATTATTAATTATTATATATATTATGAGCCTTATTATAATGCCCTGCCACTGGGGAGCCTTCATGTTGGCCGCAGAGCTTACAATCGTTCTCTGCGCTGTATTCCTATGTGTGGTGTATGACGCATTGCTATGACTTTATGGACTTTAAGACCAAAAGCCCATTATGATTATGGGATGCCCCACATTGTATGTGTCCCCGGTAATACGTGCCCATACAGCATTGCATGCTTAAACTCACAGCTACCGGCCCTGGAATCTATAGGATTCCAGGGCTGCCCCTCTGGGGTATCAAGAGTCGAGATGCCCCACTGTGTGAACGAATGCTGTAAGACCAAAAACCCATTATGATTATGGGATGCCCCACATTGTATGTGTCCCTACGGGCCGCCGGTAATACGTGCCCTTACAGCATTGTCTGCTGGCGCGGCTTAAACCGGAACCTTCACCAGGATTTCATGAAAAGCCCAAACCCTTATAAAACGATTCCCCAGCATCTAATATTAATATATTTTACGTTTTTAGTCACTTATTATTCTTTCCCCCACTGGGCTGCAACTCTGTTCAGGACTCTAGGATACGGGCGCCGCAATCTTGACTCAGAAGCATCACACATGCTGAGGAGAGGAGAGCGGGATAAAGTACAGGGGGGCGGGTTATAGCTGTGCTTTACTCAGCCAGAGCAGAGCTGGGGTCAGGAAAAGGTCAGCAATCCCAGAATGCAGAGCAGCACAGTCAGAAGACACTTCCTGTTTGCAGGCTGTGGGCAATCTGTATGTACAGGGTGCAGGAAACATACAAGATAGGCTCTTATTCAGGGTGAAGGTCCTGATTAATGTGGGCAATCCGTATGTACAGGGTGTGGGAAACATATAAGATAGGCTCTTATTCAGGGTGAAGGCCCGGATTAATGTGAGCAATCTGTATGTACAGGGTGTGGGAAACATACAAGATAGGCTCTTGTTCAGGGTGAAGGTCCGGATTAATGTGAGCAATCTGTATGTACAGGGTGTGGGAAACGTACAAGATAGGCTCTTATTCCAGGTGAAGATCTGGATTAATGTGGGCAATCTGTATGTACAGGGGGGAAACGTACAAGATAGGCTCTTATTCAGGGTGAAGATCCGGATTAATATGGGCAATCTGTATGTACAGGGTGTGGGAAACATACAAGATAGGCTCTTATTCAGGGTGAGGGTCTGGATTAATGTGAGCAATCTGTATGTACAGGGTGTGGGAAACATACAAGATAGGCTCTTATTCAGGGTGAGGGTCTGGATTAATGTGAGCAATCTGTATGTACAGGGTGTGGGAAACATACAGGATAGGCTCTTATTCAGGGTGAGGGTCCTGATTAAATGACAGCAGCCCCCCCCCCGCTTAGGGGGAAGAAGGTCCCCTGTGCTTGTACCTTGGTGTCTTGTCGGCTGCGGGGGAAGGGAAGCTATTATGCTACAGAGGCGGTGTCTCCCCCATGTGACTATGTATGTCACTGGAGGGGGAGGGGCATGGGGGGATTTCCCCTCCTCTCCAGGGGTGCATAGTGCGTGTCCTCAGGTATCTGGGATGTTCAAACATGGTAATTACATGACGCTCGCGTGTTCTGGAGAAACCGAAAGCTGTGACTCACTGGCAATGCCAGAGATGCCAAGTCACCCGGCTTTATAGGGTGTCACCCGATTTCGACCCACCCCTCACCCCGTCGCCCTGTCAGACTATTAAATCACCCTGCAAAACATTTTATTCCTTCTGATTGGCCGACTCTAACCCAGGGGTGTAGCTAGAGGGGGGGGGCACATGCCATGGGTGCAGCAGGTCAGGGGGGCACCAAAGGGGGTCCTGAGCACAGATAGGGGGCGCTATTCCTAACCTTTGCCCGAGTGCCGGAAAGCCCAACTATGTCTCTGCTCCAACCCAATGCGCTACTACCTCCAACCCATGCTCTATATTGCTATATATATATAGCAGGTTTGAATCCCGGTCCTGGGACATGACTGAAGTGCTCTTGAGCAAGGCACCTAACCCCCATACTGCTCCCCAGGCGCCGTAATTAGGGCAGCCCACCGCTCTGGGCATGTGTTCACACACTGCACGGATGGGTTAACTGCGGAAGACGAATCCCTATGTGTGCACAAGCATACAATGGCGATCTATGCATTATTTATTTATTTTTATTTATTTATTTATATTGCTATACATTACATATTATAGTTTATTGTATTGTATATTGTATATAATATTTATATATATATATATATATATATATATATATATATATATATCTTGCGGCTTCAACCCATGCGCTATATTAGTTAGCAGGCGCCAATAAATGATTGGCTGGCCATCCGGTCCCCCACTATTGGCTGCTTCTGACTTATTCTAGGTGTCTGGTTGGGGATTGAGTGATAGATGAAGCCACGACCCCTCATTGAGGGATAGATGAAGCCACGCCCTCTCATTGAGGGATAGATGAAGCCACGCTCTCTCATTGAGGGATAGATGAAGCCACGCCCCCTCATTGAGGGATAGATGAAGCCACGCTCTCTCATTGAGGGATATATGAAGCCACGCCCCTTCATTGAGGGATAGATGAAGCCACGCTCTCTCATTGAGGGATAGATGAAGCCACGCCCCCTCATTGAGGGATAGATGAAGCCACGCTCTCTCATTGAGGGATAGATGAAGCCACGCCCCTTCATTGAGCGATAGATGAAGCCACGCCCTCTCATTGAGGGATAGATGAAGCCACACTCTCTCATTGAGGGATAGATGAAGCCACACCCTCTCATTGAGGGATAAATGAAGCCACACGCTGTCATTGAGGGATAGATGAAGCCACGCCCCCTCATTGAGGGATAGATGAAGCCACACTCTCTCATTGAGGGATAGATGAAGCCACACTCTCTCATTGAGGGATAGATGAAGCCACGCTCTCTCATTGAGGGATAGATGAAGCCACGCCCTCTCATTGAGGGGTAGATGAAGCCACGCTCTCTCATTGAGGGGTAGATGAAGCCACGCTCTCTCATTGAGGGATAGATGAAGCCACGCCCTCTCATTGAGGGATAGATGAAGCCACACTCTCTCATTGAGGGATAGATGAAGCCACGCTCTCTCATTGAGGGATGGATGAGGCAACACTCTCTCATTGAGGGATGGATGAAGCCACACCCCCTCATTGAGGGATAGATGAAGCCATGCCCCCTCATTGAGGGATAGATGAAGACACACTCTCTCATTGAGGGATAGATGAAGCCACGCTCTCTCATTGAGGGATAGATGAAGCCACGCTCTCTCATTAAGGGATAGATGAAGCCATGCCCCCTCATTCAGGGATAGATGAAGCCACACTCTCTCATTGAGGGATAGATGAAGCCACGCTCTCTCATTGAGGGATAGATGAAGCCATGCCCCCTCATTGAGGGATAGATGAAGCCACACTCTCTCATTGAGGGATAGATGAAGCCACGCTCTCTCATTGAGGGATAGATGAAGCCACGCTCTCTCATTGAGGGATGGATAAAGCCACGCCCCCTCATTGAGGGATAGATGAAGCCACACTCTCTCATTGAGGGATAGGTGAAGCCACACTCTCTCATTGAGGGATAGATGAAGCCACGCTCTCTCATTGAGGGATAGCTGAAGCCACGCTCTCTCATTGAGGGATAGCTGAAGCCACGCTCTCTCATTGAGGGATAGATGAAGCCACGCCCTCTCATTGAGGGATAGATGAAGCCACACTCTCTCATTGAGGGATGGATGAAGCCACGCTCTCTCATTGAGGGATAGATGAAGCCACACCCCCTCATTGAGGGATAGATGAAGCCACACTCTCTCATTGAGGGATAGATGAAGCCACGCTCTCTCATTGAGGGATGGATGAGGCAACACTCTCTCATTGAGGGATAGATGAAGCCACACCCCCTCATTGAGGGATAGATGAAGCCACGCTCTCTCATTGAGGGATGGATGAGGCAACACTCTCTCATTGAGGGATAGATGAAGCCACACCCCCTCATTCAGGGATAGATGAAGCCACACTCTCTCATTGAGGGATAGATGAAGCCACGCTCTCTCATTGAGGGATAGATGAAGCCATGCCCCCTCATTGAGGGATAGATGAAGCCACGCTCTCTCATTGAGGGATAGATGAAGCCACGCTCTCTCATTGAGGGATGGATAAAGCCACGCCCCCTCATTGAGGGATAGATGAAGCCACACTCTCTCATTGAGGGATAGGTGAAGCCACACTCTCTCATTGAGGGATAGATGAAGCCACGCTCTCTCATTGAGGGATAGCTGAAGCCACGCTCTCTCATTGAGGGATAGATGAAGCCACGCTCTCTCATTGAGGGATAGATGAAGCCACGCTCTCTCATTGAGGGATAGATGAAGCCACGCCCTCTCATTGAGGGATAGATGAAGCCACGCCCCCTCATTGAGTGATAGATGAAGCCGCGCTCTCTCATTGAGGGATAGATGAAGCCACGCACTCTCATTGAGGGATAGATGAAGCCACGCCCCCTCATTGAGTGACAGATGAAGCCGCGCTCTCTCATTGAGGGATAGATGAAGCCACTCTCTCTCATTGAGGGATGGATGAAGCCACACTCTCTCATTGAGGAGTGGATAAAGCCACACTCTCTCATTGAGGGATAGATGAAGCCACGCTCTCTCATTGAGGGATAGATGAAGCCACGCTCTCTCATTGAGGGATAGATGAAGCCACGCTCTCTCATTGAGGGATAGATGAAGCCACGCCCCCTCATTGAGGGATAGATTAAGCCACGCCCTCTCATTGAGGGATAGATGAAGCCACGCCCTCTCATTGAGGGATAGATGAAGCCACGCTCTCTCATTGAGGGATAGATGAAGCCACGCTCTCTCATTGAGGGGTAGATGAAGCCACGCTCTCTCATTGAGGGATAGATAAAGCCACGCCCACTCATTGAGGGATAGATGAAGCCACGCCCTCTCATTGAGGGATAGATGAAGCCACGCCCTCTCATTGAGGGATAGATGAAGCCACGCTCTCTCATTGAGGGATAGATGAAGCCACGCTCTCTCACTGAGGGATAGATGAAGCCACGCTCTCTCACTGAGGGATGGATGAAGCCACGCTCTCTCATTGAGGGATGGATGAAGCCACGCCCTCTCATTGAGGGATAGATGAAGCCACGCCCCCTCATTGAGGGATAGATGACGCCACGCCCTCTCATTGAGGGATAGATGAAGCCTTGCCCTCTCATTGAGGGATAGATGAAGCCACACTATCTCATTGAGGGATAGATGAAGCCACGCCCCCTCATTGAGGGATGGATGAAGCCACGCTCTCTCAATGAGGGATAGATGAAGCCACGCTCTCTCATTGAGGGATAGATGAAGCCACGCTCTCTCATTGAGGGATAGATGAAGCCACGCTCTCTCATTGAGGGATAGATGAAGCCACACTCTCTCATTGAGGGATAGATGAAGCCACGCTCTCTCATTGAGGGATAGATGAAGCCACGCTCTCTCATTGAGGGATAGATGAAGCCACACCCTCTCCTTGAGGGATAGATGAAGCCACGCTCTCTCATTGAGGGATAGATGAAGCCACACACTCTCATTGAGGGATAGATGAAGCCATGCTCTCTCATTGAGGGATAGATGAAGCCACGCTCTCTCATTGAGGGATGGATGAAGGGATGGATGAAGCCACGCTCTCTCATTGACGGATAGATGAAGCCACGCCCCCCATTGAGGGATGGATGAAGCCACGCCCCCATTGAGGGATGGATGAAGCCACGCCCCCTCATTGAGGGATAGATGAAGCCACGCCCCCTCATTGAGGGATAGATGAAGTCACGCTCTCTCATTGAGGGATAGATGAAGCCACGCCCCCTCATTGAGGGATGGATGAAGCCACACTCTCTCATTGAGGGATAGATGAAGCCACGCCCCCTCAATGAGGGGTGGATGAAGCCACGCTCTCTCATTGAGGGATAGATGAAGCCACGCCCCCTCATTGAGGGATAGATGAAGTCACGCTCTCTCATTGAGGGATAGATGAAGCCACACCCTCTCATTGAGGGATAGATGAAGCCACGCCCCCTCATTGAGGGATAGAAGAAGCCACGCCCCCTCATTGATGGATAGATGAAGTCACGCTCTCTCATTGAGGGATAGATGAAGCCACGCCCCCTCATTGAGGGATAGATGAAGTCACGCTCTCTCATTGAGGGATAGATGAAGCCACACCCTCTCATTGAGGGATAGATGAAGCCACACACCCTCATTGAGGGATAGATGAAGCCACGCTCTCTCATTGAGGGATAGATGAAGCCACGCCCCCTCATTGAGGGATAGATGAAGTCACGTTCTCTCATTGAGGGATAGATGAAGCCACACCCTCTCATTGAGGGATAGATGAAGCCACACCCCCTCATTGAGGGATAGATGAAGCCACGCTCTCTCACTGAGGGATAGATGAAGCCACACTCTCTCATTGAGGGATGGATGAAGCCACGCCCCCTCATTGAGGGATGGATGAAGCCACACTCTCTCATTGAGGGATGGATGAAGCCACACTCTCTCATTGAGGGATGGATGAAGCCACGCCCCCTCACTGGGGGATGGATGAAGCCACGCCCCCTCATTGAGGGATAGATGAAGCCACACTCTCTCATTGAGGGATGGATGAAGCCACACTCTCTCATTGAGGGATAGATGAAGCCACGCCCCCTTATTGAGGGATGGTTGAAGCCACACTCTCTCATTGAGGGATGGATGAAGCCACGCCCCCTCACTAAGGGATGGATGAAGCCACGCCCCCACATTGAGTGATAGATGTAGCCACACTCTCTCATTGAGGGATGGATGAAGCCACACTCTCTCATTGAGGGATACATGAAGCCACGCTCTCTCATTGAGGGATAGATGAAGCCACGCCCCCTCATTGAGGGATAGATGAAGCCACGCTCTCTCATTGAGGGATAGATGAAGCCACGCCCCCTCATTGAGGGATAGATGAAGCCACGCCCCCTCATTGAGGGATGGATGAAGCCACACTCTTTCATTGAGGGAGAGATGAAGCCACACTCTCTCATTGAGGGATGGATGAAGCCACACTCTCTCGTTGAGGGATACATGAAGCCACGCTCTCTCATTGAGGGATAGATGAAGCCACGCCCCCTCATTGAGGGATAGATGAAGCCACACTCTCTCATTGAGGGATAGATGAAGCCACGCCCCCTCATTGAGGGATAGATGAAGCCACGCCCCCTCATTGAGGGATGGATGAAGCCACACTCTTTCATTGAGGGAGAGATGAAGCCACACTCTCTCATTGATGGATAGATGAAGCCACGCTCTCTCACTGAGGGATAGATGAAGCCACGCTCTCTCATTGAGGAATAGATGAAGCCACGCTCTCTCATTGAGGGATAGATGAAGCCACACCCCCTCATTGAGGGATAGATGAAGCCACGCTCTCTCATTGAGGGATAGATGAAGCCACGCCCCCTCATTGAGGGAGAGATGAAGCCACGCCCCCTCATTGAGGGATGGATGAAGCCACACTCTTTCAATGAGGGAGAGATGAAGCCACGCTCTCTCACTGAGGGATGGATGAAGCCACGCCCCCTCATTGAGATATAGATGAAGCCACGCTCTCTCATTGAGGGATAGATGAAGCCACGCCCCCTCATTGAGGGATAGATAAAGCCACGCCCCCTCATTGAGGGATAGATGAAGCCACGCTCTCTCATTGAGGGATAGATGAAGCCACGCCCCCTCAGTGAGGGATAGATGAAGCCACGCCCCCTCATTGAGGGATAGATGAAGCCACGCTCTCTTATTGAGCGATGGATGAAGCCACACTCTTTCATTGAGGGATACATGAAGCCACACTCTCTCATTGAGGGATAGATGAAGCCATACTCTCTCATTGAGGGATAGATGAAGCCCCATCCTCTCATTGAGGGATAGATGAAGCCACGCTCTCTCATTGAGGGATAGATGAAGCCCCATCCTCTCATTGAGGGATAGATGAAGCCACGCCCCCTCATTGAGGGATAGATGAAGCCACGCTCTCTTATTGAGGGATGGATGAAGCCACACTCTTTCATTGAGGGATAGATGAAGCCACACTCTCTCATTGAGGGATAGATGAAGCCACGCTCTCTCATTGAGGGATGGATGAAGCCACGCTCTCTCATTGAGGGATAGATGAAGCCACGCTCTCTCATTAAGGGATGGATGAAGCCACGCCCTCTCATTGAGGGATAGATGAAGCCACGCTCTCTCATTGAGGGATAGATGAAGCCACGCTCTCTCATTGAGGGATAGATGAAGCCACGCTCTCTCATTGAGGGATAGATGAAGCCACACTCTCTCATTGAGGGATAGATGAAGCCACGCTCTCTCATTGAGGGATGGATGAAGCCACGCTCTCTCATTGAGGGATAGATGAAGCCACGCTCTCTCATTGAGGGATTGATGAAGCCACGCTCTCTCATTGAGGGATGGATGAAGCCACGCTCTCTCATTGAGGGATAGATGAAGCCACGCTCTCTCATTGAGGGATAGATGAAGCCACGCTCTCTCATTGAGGGATGGATGAAGCCACGCTCTCTCATTGAGGGATAGATGAAGCCACGCTCTCTCATTGAGGGATAGATGAAGCCACGCTCTCTCATTGAGGGATGGATGAAGCCACACTCTCTCATTGAGGGATAGATGAAGCCACGCTCTCTCATTGAGGGATGGATGAAGCCACGCTCTCTCATTGAGGGATAGATGAAGCCACGCTCTCTCATTGAGGGATAGATGAAGCCACGCTCTCTCATTGAGGGATGGATGAAGCCACGCTCTCTCACTGAGGGATGGATGAAGCCACGCCCCCTCATTGAGGAATAGATGAAGCCACGCTCTCTCATTGAGGGATAGATGAAGCCACGCCCCCTCATTGAGGGATAGATGAAGCCACGCTCTCTCATTGAGGGATAGATGAAGCCACGCCCCCTCATTGAGGGATAGATGAAGCCACGCCCCCTCATTGAGGGATGGATGAAGCCACACTCTCTCATTGATGGATAGATGAAGCCACACTCTCTCATTGAGGGATAGATGAAGCCGCGCTCTCTTACTGAGGGATGGATGAAGCCACGCCCCCTCATTGAGATATAGATGAAGCCACGCTCTCTCATTGAGGGATAGATGAAGCCACGCCCCCTCATTGAGGGATAGATGAAGCCACGCCCCCTCATTGAGGGATAGATGAAGCCACGCTCTCTCATTGAGGGATAGATGAAGCCACGCCCCCTCAGTGAGGGATAGATGAAGCCACGCCCCCTCATTGAGGGATAGATGAAGCCACGCTCTCTTATTGAGGGATAGATGAAGCCACGCCCCCTCATTGAGGGATAGATGAAGCCACGCTCTCTCATTGAGGGATAGATGAAGCCACGCCCCCTCAGTGAGGGATAGATGAAGCCACGCCCCCTCATTGAGGGATGGATGAAGCCACGCTCTCTTATTGAGGGATGGATGAAGCCACACTCTTTCATTGAGGGATAGATGAAGCCACACTCTCTCATTGAGGGATAGATGAAGCCACGCTCTCTCATTGAGGGATAGATGAAGCCCCATCCTCTCATTGAGGGATAGATGAAGCCACGCCCCCTCATTGGGGAATAGATGAAGCCACGCTCTCTTATTGAGGGATGGATGAAGCCACACTCTTTCATTGAGGGATAGATGAAGCCACACTCTCTCATTGAGGGATAGATGAAGCCACACTCTCTCATTGAGGGATAGATGAAGCCACGCTCTCTCATTGAGGGATAGATGAAGCCACGCTCTCTCATTAAGGGATGGATGAAGCCACGCCCTCTCATTGAGGGATAGATGAAGCCACGCTCTCTCATTGAGGGATAGATGAAGCCACGCTCTCTCATTGAGGGATTGATGAAGCCACGCTCTCTCATTGAGGGATGGATGAAGCCACGCTCTCTCATTGAGGGATAGATGAAGCCACACTCTCTCATTGAGGGATAGATGAAGCCACGCTCTCTCATTGAGTGATAGATGAAGCCACGCTCTCTCATTGAGGGATAGATGAAGCCACACTCTCTCAATGAGGGATAGATGAAGCCACACTCTCTCATTGAGGGATAGATGAAGCCACGCCCCCTCATTGAGGGATAGATGAAGCCACACTCTCTCATTGAGGGATAGATGAAGCCACGCTCTCTCACTGAGGGATAGATGAAGCCACGCCCTCTCATTGAGGGATAGATGAAGCCACACTCTCTCATTGAGGAATAGATGAAGCCACGCTCTCTCAATGAGGGATAGATGAAGCCACACTCTCTCATTGAGCGATAGATGAAGCCACGCCCCCTCATTGAGGGATAGATGAAGCCACGCCCTCTCATTGAGGGATAGATGAAGCCACACTCTCTCATTGAGGAATAGATGAAGCCACGCTCTCTCAATGAGGGATAGATGAAGCCACACTCTCTCATTGAGCGATAGATGAAGCCACGCCCCCTCATTGAGGGATAGATGAAGCCACACTCTCTCATTGAGGGATAGATGAAGCCACACTCTCTTATTGAGGGATAGATGAAGCCACGCTCTCTCACTGAGGGATAGATGAAGCCATACTTGTTCCCATCTTCCGAGGACATCAGAAGTTCCTTTGGTTCGCCCTGGGAGATCAACATTACCAGTTTGTGGCCTTACCATTCAGAATCACTTCGGCCCCTCGGGTGTTCACCAAGATACTGGCGGGTGTCATGGCCCTCCTGAGGGGCCAGGGCATTTGCATTCTTCCTTACCTGGACGACTTGTTGATTGCTGCTAAATCTTTTCAACAGGCCGAGACTGATACTCAGAAGGTATTTTCTACCCTCGAGTCCTTCAGCTGGGTGATCAATTATCCCAAGTCTTCACTCACTCCATCTTTGGTGAGGTCCTTCCTGGGCATGACGCTGGATACTTCTCAGGTCAAGGTTTTTCTTCCTCAGCAGAAGGTGTAGGGTCTTCAGATGCAGGCGCTGGCCTTGTTGTCATGTCCTCATCCCTCCATCCGTCTGGGGATGGAGTTGGTGGGCCTCGTGGTGTCTTGCTTCGAGGCTGTACCCTTCGCTCAGTTCCACATGGGACCTCTTCAGTTGAATCTTTTGTCCTTTTGGGATCGGACACAGGAGTCCCTGGAGCAGGGATTTGCTCTGTCACCTCTGGCCATTCACTCCCTCTCGTGGTGGTTGGACTTGAGAAATCTGCAAGTGGGCAGGTCCTTTCTGCCTCCGTGCTGGGAGATTGTAACCCCGGACGCCTGACCGGTTGGGGAGGGTTCTGGCAATCGCTGAAGTTCCAGGGCCAATGGGGTCCGCAGGCAGCTCATGTACCTATCAATCTTCTGGAGCTGAGAGCGATCAGGTTGGTCCTCTTTCAGTTGACTCCCCGCCTACGGGATTGTGCGGTCCAGGTCCGCTCGGATAATCAGACGGCAGTTGCCTACATAAATCATCAGGGCAGGACTCAGAGCGAACGAGCCATCAAGGAAGTGTCCCTGATCCTGTCTTGGGCAGAGAAGAATGTTCCCTGCATCTCGGTGGTTTACATCCCAGCGGTGGAGAACCAGGAGGCGGACTCCCTGAGCAGGGGGACGTCTCACCTGGGGGAATGGTCCCTCAGCAACCAGTTCTTTCTCGCTCTGTTTCGCCGCTGGGGTCAGGGGCTTATCAAGACTTTTTTCCAGGGAGTTACCCATGTACGTCCGCCGCATAAGCCTCTGTTACCGGTGTGGGATTTGAACTTGGTGTTTCTGCTCTCCAGGGTCCACCATTTGAACCCTTGTGCGATGCTGAGCTGTCCATTCTGACTCTTTTTTTGTTTCAATATTTTTTTATTAAAGTTTTACGTTTTCAACATTACAGATATTTAAAGCTTATGCATTATAACGCCATCCCGCGCAGGGGAGGTGAAAGGAAAAGCTAACATTTTAAATTGCATAAGGTTACACATAGATCACGCTGATGTTTTAACAATCTGCAATGCATACAGAGCGAGGAAGTAAATGACAAAGTAAAGGACATTCAACATCTTCGCATGACCTATTTGAACTGAGACATGTTTATATCCATTCTCGGGCCGTGCAGGTCGCGGGGTCCCGGCCCCCACGGTCCGCACCGCAGCAAGTGAGCCCGCAGGATTTGCAGACTTGGTCAAGCGCGCTGATGGGAAAGGGTTAATGAAAACCTTTTAGGATTGTAGTCTAAAGGGAGGAGAAACAAAGAACTGGGGGTGGGGGAAAGAAGGTTGAGGGGGAGGGGGAGGAGAGGTCGGGGGGGGCGAAGGATTGAGGAGCTCCCGCACTCCACCAGCCAACGTGCATAGCTGCTACAGCCTCCATGGGGGTTCACCAGACCAAGCAAATCTCATCCAGGGCTCCCATATCGAGAGGAATTTGTCATGGGTGTCAGTCAGAATACTAGATAATCTTTCGTTGATGAGGAACCCGTTCATTCTGACCGACACCTCTGAGATTGGGGTAAATTGCTTTTTCCAGGCTCTGGCTATGGCCTGTTTAGCCGCCAGGAGGAGGTAGACAAAAAGTCTGTGCTGTTTGCTGGTGAGCTCCTGGGGCTTGCAGTGCAGGAGGCCAACCCAGGGGTCTTTTTCATATTGGTTTGGAAAATGCCATTAGCCAGTCTATATACCTGGTTCCAGAAGCGGGCCAACACGGGACAAGTCCACCACGTATGGAGGAAGTCCCCTTCCGCACTGCAGCCCCTAAAACACGTCTTAGATTGTCCCAAGAACATCCTGCTCAGGTGACCCGGCACCAGGTATCAGCGGAGCATTACTTTATAGGCCGTTTCAGTCGTCAGGACATTGATTGAGCATTTGGAGGAGTTGGACCATATCTCCGACCATCCCCTCTCGCTCTGACATGGCCCCAGGTCTTTCTACCAGCTACCAACGTACCCATGGGTCTCTGGCCCGGCTAAATTTAATGTTGAGTATAGTAAGGAGATTGTCCCTCTCTGGAATGGGTTACAAGTGCATAACTCTTCAAAGGGGGTCAAAATCCTGTCGCCGTGAGTAGGTCCGCTATCTTGTATATGCCCCGATCCTGCCACCACTTAAAGGCAAGTCTATTCTGTTCTCCTGGGGGGAAGTTGGGGTTATTCCATAAATGAGCCAGGGGGGTATGAGGGGACATCAATGAGGCTGAATACCTCACTGAGTCCCACACAGCGAGGGAATGCTTCATTAATGGGCTGAGCGTCTTGGGTCTATGTCCCTGGTCCATCCAGAGCAAGCCATCAATAAGTACTGGCACGCAGTTGGGAAGTTCCAGGAAAATCCACATTGGGGGCCTGGAAGGGGAATGCATAGGGACCAGTTGAGCAATCTGGGCGGCTTTATAATACTTATGTATGTCAGGCACCCCCAGTCCCCCTTGTGTTTTGTGGGCAAGCATAGTGCGCCTGGACACCCTTGGGTGTCCCGTAGACCATATGAAGGCCAAGATTCTCCTCTGCATCACCCGAAGCATGTATATTGGGATCTTTACTGGTAATACTCTGAAGAAATAGAGCAGCTTCGAAAGTATGGACATTTTAACCGCGTTAATGCGGCCTATCCAGGGGATCGGGTAAGTTTTCCAGGTCTCCATAAGGCGGGTTAAGGATTTGAATAAAGGAGGATATAATTGGCCTCCTATAGGTCAGAGTACTTAGCAGAGATACGCACCCCTAAATACGGGAGTGGCTCAGCTGTCCAGCGAAAAGGGAAACTAGCCTTGATCTGGTCCACCACGTCCACCGGCAGGGAGAAGTTCATCGCCCTCGATTTTTCATTATTAATCATTAGGCCCGAGATTCGAGCGAACTGGTCCAGAATTTTATACAAGTTCGGGAGTGAGGTGGTCGGCTGGGTGATGGCGATTAGAGCATCATCCGCGAAAAACATGGCCTTATGATGGACACCCGCCACCTCCAATCCCTTTATGTTAATGGAGTTCCTGATTGCTAGACCCAGTGGCTCTATGGCCAGAATAAAGAGAAGCGGGGATAAGGGGCATCCCTGCCGGGTTCCCCTGTGAATACCAAATGGTCATTCTGACTCTGAAGGTGGTCTTTTTGGTAGCTATCACCTTGGTGCGTCGAGTCTCTGAACTGGCGGCTCTTTCCATGAAGCCTCCTTATTTTGAGCAGCATCAGGATAAGGTGGTGTCCGTCTTAAACCGGAATTCGTGCCCAAGGTTGTCTCTGCCTTCCATCCCAATGAGGACATTGTCTTGCCTTCCTTGTGTCCTGCCCCTTCAAATTCTAAGGAACGGAATCTTCATTCCCTGGATGTGGTCAGGGCGCTCAAATATTATTTGGTTGCCACTGAGTCTTTTCGGTGGTCTGATTCTCTGTTTGTTCTCCCTGCCCGGGCCTAGTAAGGGTTTGCCTCCAGCCAAATCCACTATCAGCAAGTGGATCAGACAGGCGGTGGTGCAAGCGTATTCTGCCAAAGGGAAGGAACCCCCTTTCCGTGTTACTGCTCACTCCACTAGGGCTATTGGTGCCTCTTGGGCTTTTCAGCACAAAGCTTCGATTGAACAGGTTTGTAAGGCTGCTACCTGGTCTTCTGTTCATACTTTTTCTAAGTTTTACAAGGTTGACGTTAGGGCCTCAGCTGACGCTGTTTTTGGCCGCAAGGTGCTTCAGGCTGTAGTGGCTTGAACTGCCTGCTGTTGCTCAATGGGGATCCCACCCTTATTCCTGGACACTGCTTTTGGATGTCCCAATAGTGAAGAATTGAAGATGAAGCGACCCGTGCTGGATACCAGAAAAAATAAAATTCTGTGATTACTCACCTAGAATTGATTTTATGGTTATCCAGCACGGGTCGCTTCATCCCACCCTTGTTTTTTGTTATCCTCTTTTGCCTTGTTATGGTGATTTTCTTGAGAGAGTTCTTAGTGGGGCTGTGTTTATTTAACATGGTTTTTGCCTCCCGGCTTCTTGCATTACTGCCTTTCAACACTGGGTATTGTGGGTAATTTCCTGCCTTTAATGGGCCGGGAGGACCCGCAAGTCTTTCTGCAGTCGACTGCGCCACCTGGTATATATATATATATATATTCCATATTATGGGAAGCCGGGGGGTATTATATAAGATGTATACATCAATCCATATTATGGGAAGCCGGGGGGTGCATTATATAAGATGTATACATCAATCCATATTATGGGAAGCCGGGGGGTGTATTATATAAGATGTATACATCAATCCATATTATGGGAAGCCGGGGGTGTATTATATAAGATGTATACATCAATCTATATTATGGGAAGCCGGGGGGTGTATTATATAAGATGTATACATCAATCTATATTATGGGAAGCCGGGGGGTGTATTATATAAGATGTATACATCAATCCATATTATGGGAAGACGGGGGGTATTATATAAGATGTATACATCAATCTATATTATGGGAAGCCGGGGGGTGTATTATATAAGATGTATATATCAATCCATATTATGGGAAGCCGGGGGGTGTATTATATAAGATGTATACATCAATCCATATTATGGGAAGCCGGGGTGTATTATATAAGATGTATACATCAATCCATATTATGGGAAGACGGGGGGTATTATATAAGATGTATATATCAATCCATATTATGGGAAGCCGGGGGGTGTATTATATAAGATGTATACATCAATCCATATTATGGGAAGCCGGGGGTGTATTATATAAGATGTATATATCAATCCATATTATGGGAAGCCGGGGGGTATTATATAAGATGTATACATCAATCTATATTATGGGAAGCCGGGGTGTATTATATAAGATGTATACATCAATCCATATTATGGGAAGCCGGGGGTATTATATAAGATGTATACATCAATCCATATTATGGGAAGCCGGGGGTGTATTATATAAGATGTATACATCAATCCATATTATGGGAAGCTGGGGGTGTATTATATAAGATGTATATATCAATCCATATTATGGGAAGCCGGGGGGTGTATTATATAAGATGTATACATCAATCCATATTATGGGAAGCCGGGGTGTATTATATAAGATGTATACATCAATCCATATTATGGGAAGCCGGGGGTATTATATAAGATGTATACATCAATCCATATTATGGGAAGCCGGGGGTGTATTATATAAGATGTATACATCAATCCATATTATGGGAAGCCGGGGGGTATTATATAAGATGTATACATCAATCCATATTATGGGAAGCCGTGGGGTGTATTATATAAGATGTATACATCAATCCATATTATGGGAAGACGGGGGGTATTATATAAGATGTATACATCAATCCATATTATGGGAAGCCGTGGGGTGTATTATATAAGATGTATACATCAATCCATATTATGGGAAGCCGGGGGGTATTATATAAGATGTATACATCAATCCATATTATGGGAAGCCGGGGGGTATTATATAAGATGTATACATCAATCCATATTATGGGAAGCCGTGGGGTGTATTATATAAGATGTATACATCAATCCATATTATGGGAAGCCGGGGGGTATTATATAAGATGTATATATCAATCCATATTATGGGAAGCCGTGGGGTGTATTATATAAGATGTATACATCAATCCATATTATGGGAAGCCGGGGGGTGTATTATATAAGATGTATACATCAATCCATATTATGGGAAGATGGGGTGTATTATATAAGATGTATACATCAATCTATATTATGGGAAGACGGGGTGTATTATATAAGATGTATATATCAATCCATATTATGGGAAGCTGGGGTGTATTATATAAGATGTATATATCAATCCATATTATGGGAAGCTGGGGTGTATTATATAAGATGTATATATCAATCCATATTATGGGAAGCTGGGGTGTATTATATAAGATGTATATATCAATCCATATTATGGGAAGACGGGGTGTATTATATAAGATGTATACATCAATCCATATTATGGGAAGACGGGGTGTATTATATAAGATGTATATATCAATCCATATTATGGGAAGCCGGGGGGTGTATTATATAAGATGTATACATCAATCCATATTATGGGAAGCCGGGGTGTATTATATAAGATGTATACATCAATCCATATTATGGGAAGCCGGGGGTATTATATAAGATGTATACATCAATCCATATTATGGGAAGCCGGGGGTGTATTATATAAGATGTATACATCAATCCATATTATGGGAAGCCGGGGGGTATTATATAAGATGTATACATCAATCCATATTATGGGAAGCCGTGGGGTGTATTATATAAGATGTATACATCAATCCATATTATGGGAAGACGGGGGGTATTATATAAGATGTATACATCAATCCATATTATGGGAAGCCGTGGGGTGTATTATATAAGATGTATACATCAATCCATATTATGGGAAGCCGGGGGGTATTATATAAGATGTATACATCAATCCATATTATGGGAAGCCGGGGGGTATTATATAAGATGTATACATCAATCCATATTATGGGAAGCCGTGGGGTGTATTATATAAGATGTATACATCAATCCATATTATGGGAAGCCGGGGGGTATTATATAAGATGTATATATCAATCCATATTATGGGAAGCCGTGGGGTGTATTATATAAGATGTATACATCAATCCATATTATGGGAAGCCGGGGGGTGTATTATATAAGATGTATACATCAATCCATATTATGGGAAGATGGGGTGTATTATATAAGATGTATACATCAATCTATATTATGGGAAGACGGGGTGTATTATATAAGATGTATATATCAATCCATATTATGGGAAGCTGGGGTGTATTATATAAGATGTATATATCAATCCATATTATGGGAAGCTGGGGTGTATTATATAAGATGTATATATCAATCCATATTATGGGAAGCTGGGGTGTATTATATAAGATGTATATATCAATCCATATTATGGGAAGACGGGGTGTATTATATAAGATGTATACATCAATCCATATTATGGGAAGACGGGGTGTATTATATAAGATGTATATATCAATCCATATTATGGGAAGCCGGGGGTGTATTATATAAGATGTATATATCAATCCATATTATGGGAAGCTGGGGTGTATTATATAAGATGTATATATCAATCCATATTATGGGAAGACGGGGTGTATTATATAAGATGTATACATCAATCCATATTATGGGAAGCCGGGGGGTGTATTATATAAGATGTATACATCAATCCATATTATGGGAAGACGGGGTGTATTATATAAGATGTATATATCAATCCATATTATGGGAAGCCGGGGGTGTATTCCTTTAGACTGTAAGCTCGCAAGGGCAGGGCTCTCTTTCCTATTGTATCTTGTACTCAGAATATCCATTGTCAACTCTGTTTACCCTGTCTGTAATTACTACTTTGTAAAGCGCTACGGAAGATGATGGCGCTATATAAATAAACAATAATAATACATTAACCTATATTATGTGAAGCCGGGAGGTATTATATATAATATACATCAATCTATATTACGGGAAGCGATGGGGTGTATTATATATATATATAATATACATCAATCTATATTATGGGAAGCGATGGGGTGTATTATATATATATAATATACATCAATCTATATTATGGGAAGCGATGGGGTGTATTATATATATATAATATACATCAATCTATATTATGGGAAGCGATGGGGTGTATTATATATATATATAATATACATCAATCTATATTATGGGAAGCGATGGGGTGTATTATATATATATAATATACATCAATCTATATTATGGGAAGCGATGGGGTGTATTATATATATATAATATACATCAATCTATATTATGGGAAGCGATGGGGTGTATTATATATATAATATATATCAATCCATATTATGGGAAGCGATGGGGTGTATTATATATATATAATATACATCAATCTATATTATGGGAAGCGATGGGGTGTATTATATATATATATAATATACATCAATCTATATTATGGAAAGCGATGGGGTGTATTATATATATATAATATACATCAATCTATATTATGGGAAGCGATGGGGTGTATTATATATATATAATATACATCAATCTATATTATGGGAAGCGATGGGGTGTATTATATATATATAATATACATCAATCTATATTATGGGAAGCGATGGGGTGTATTATATATATATATAATATACATCAATCTATATTATGGGAAGCGATGGGGTGTATTATATATATATAATATACATCAATCTATATTATGGGAAGCGATGGGGTGTATTATATATATATATAATATACATCAATCTATATTATGGGAAGCGATGGGGTGTATTATATATATAATATATATCAATCCATATTATGGGAAGCGATGGGGTGTATTATATATATATATAATATACATCAATCTATATTATGGCAAGCGATGAGGTGTATTATATATATAGTATACATCAATATATATAATGGGAAGTGGGAGGGGCATTATATAAGATGTATACAACAATATATATTATGGGAAGCAGGGGGGTAGTATATAATATATATACATTAATCTTTATTATGGGAAATGGGAGGGGTATGATATAAGATGTATATAGCAATATATATATTATGGGAAATGGGAGGGGTATGATATAAGATGTATATAGCAATATATATATTGTGGGAAGTGGGAGGGGTATGATATAAGATGTATATAGCAATATATATATATTATGGGAAGTGGGAGGTGTATGATATAAGATGTATATAGCAATATATATATATTATGGGAAGTGGGAGGTGTATGATATAAAATGAATGCACAATAACAATATTGTTCCCCATTTCCGGGTAGAAGACAACAATCTGCTGTTACTCCATCATTTCCCAGAAGCTTTCGCCTGTCGCCGTGTGCGAGAGTTTTGCCGCATCACAGCTGCGAGTTTTTTCCGCCCCACTGTGGAAAGGAGCCGCTTCTAGGAAGGGCTGCCCCGAGGAAGTCTTTCCATATAAGGGCATGTGCGTCATACGCGTCGGGTAATCCCGGAGCGTACCAAGCACACCAGACCGGGGGGGGGGGGGAGATAATATTTTAGACGGGTTTTATTTTAATTGATATAAAGTTTAATGCGTATGTAAAGCCTCCTTCAGCATGAGTGATGTAACGTAAGCAGAGTCCGGCGGAAATCACGCGAGATTAGAGCAGTACGCGATGATGAGAGGCCCCCCTCCGCTGTGAATGGTACGGTCCAGGATTCCCATTGATAAAATGAAGCGGCGCGTAATGTCATTGAGTCATTACTATCGGGAGCCCGAGGAACATGTACCGGGACTTGTCCGGGACTTACCTTCACCAGGACTTAGGGTGCAGTTCCGGCAGCCGCAGCCCGGACTCGGGGAGCTCGCAGCTACTGTTCATGGGGCCCGGCATGGGGGGCCCCCCAACACAGGACGAGCAGGGGGTGAGTATATATATATACCCGATTCATTCATCCATCACATGTGTCACATGGCATCATTTATATTGCAATGTATTGGGACATTCGCCTTTATACTGAATATATATATATATATATATATATATATATATATATATGGCATGGGGGGCCCCCCAACACAGGACGAGCAGGTGGGTGATTATATATATATATATATATATATATATATATCCCATTCATGTATCACATGGCATCATTTATATTGCTATGTATTGGATACATTCGTCTTTATAGTGAATATATATATATATATATATATATATATATATATATATATAGCATGGGGGGCCCCCAACACAGGACGAGCAGGGGGTGATTATATATATATATATATATATCCCATTCATCCATCACATGTATCACATGGCATCATTTATATTGCTATGTATTGGGGACATTCGTCTTTATAGTGAATATATATATATAATTATATATATAATTATTTATATAGCGCCATCATCTTCCGTAGTGCTGTACAAAGTAGTAATGTGTATATATATATATATATATATATACAGTATATATAAAATATATTTTATAAAATATGTTTAGGCCCTTATTCATGATAGCGCCAGGTAGCGCCTTGTAAGTGACAGGTAGCGTCAGGTGAATGCTGGGCACAGCAGCAGCAATTACACATTTCTCATGGTGATTCTGTTGAGCGACTGGGATAGCGCCATGTAGCGGCCGATTCATCATTATCCCAGGCTCAGCGTACAGCGCCGGCGTTCAGCCTTGCACAGCGCCACGTCTTACCTCTCGCTACCTGTCGCTCTCCCATACATTTCTATGGACATTCTTTTACTTCTCTTTAAACAGGTTTTTTTTTTTTTTTAAATAATCTCAAATAATGTTGTGACGTCTTCTGACATTGAATAATCGATTTTTTCACACTTTTTTCATATTTTATATATTTCTGCAGAAATGACATCACAGGTCTGGCATTAATGTGTCATGTTATAATGTTATTACAATGTCATTCCATATGTTTTCACTTTGTTACTGGTGGAGACGTGTTAAAAACAGACTTTAATCACACAGCCTCCTGCGCTCTGGGAACCATTTTTGAGCGCGGGTGATGTGTGAGGCTGTTTTTTTGATGAATAAGGTCAGTCGCACTAACCAGTCGCTACCATACAGCGCTGTACTGCTCATATAGCAACACCCCGCAACGTATTCATCATTGCTGCACAGCAACTGAGGAGCTCTGAACTAGCGGCCCACGGCTGAGCACAGCGACTACTAGTGGGCGCTCTGAAATGCTGCTACAGACGCTCATCTGTCGCTACCTGTCGCTAGTAATGAATCAGCCTGCCCGTATGTTTTTTTCAATTGTTCTTTACAGTGGGGTAACTGAATGTGACGGGGCCCTGGTGCGAACATTAAAGGAGCACTCGCGAAAAATGGCCCAATGAATAAACAATCCATGTAAATACACTGGAGGCGGGAGGAAGGGTCACTTATACACCCGGCATCAGGAAATTTCCAGCATGCTGGTTTATTTTTATTTTAATGGAAGGAGGCGAAAATCAAGGGGAGCCAGACTCTGTCACCCCGAATAGACTAAACCTGTCACCCCTGGATTTTATTCCTATCAGGAGAGAATAAACCACAAGCCCGGCGGGAGCTTTAAGTCACCCGTCCCCTCATTACCCGACGTGTTTATATGGCTTTTTAATATTACACATTTCCCCCTTTAGTGCTCATTTAGATGTAGATAGACAACTTAATATATACTATAGTCTTATATAAACTAAATATAGTCTAGTCTATAGTATATACTATAGTGTTATATATAGTAAATATATACTATGGTTTATATATAGTAAATATATACTATAGTCTTATATAAACTAAATATAGTCTAGTCTATAGTATATACTATAGTGTTATATATAGTAAATATATACTATGGTCTTATATAAACTAAATATAGTCTAGTCTATAGTATATGTTACATAGCCTTATATATAGTAAATATATACTATAGTCTTATATAAACTAAATATAGTCTAGTCTATAGTATATACTATAGTGTTATATATAGTAAATATATACTATAGTCTTATATAAACTAAATATAGTCTAGTCTATAGTATATACTATAGTGTTATATATAGTAAATATATACTATAGTATTATATATAGTAAATATATACTATGGTTTATATATAATAAATATATACTATAGTATTATATATAGTAAATATATACTATGATTTATATATAGTAAATATATGCTATGGTTTATATATAGTAAATATATACTATAGTCTTATATAAACTAAATATAGTCTAGTCAATAGTATATACTATAGTGTTATATATCGTAAATATATACTATAGTATTATATATAGTAAATATATACTATGGTTTATATATAGTAAATATATACTATGGTCTTATATAAACTAAATATAGTCTAGTCAATAGTATATACTATAGTGTTATATATAGTAAATATATACTATAGTATTATATATAGTAAATATATACTATAGTATTATATATAGTAAATATATACTATGGTTTATATATAGTAAATATATACTATGGTCTTATATAAACTAAATATAGTCTAGTCAATAGTATATACTATAGTGTTATATATAGTAAATATATACTATAGTGTTATATATAGTAAATATATACTATAGTATTATATATATAGTAAATATATACTATGGTTTATATATAGTAAATATATACTATGGTCTTATATAAACTAAATATAGTCTAGTCAATAGTATATACTATAGTGTTATATATAGTAAATATATACTATAGTATTATATATAGTAAATATATACTATAGTATTATATATAGTAAATATATACTATGGTTTATATATAGTAAATATATACTATGGTCTTATATAAACTAAATATAGTCTAGTCAATAGTATATACTATAGTGTTATATATAGTAAATATATACTATAGTATTATATATAGTAAATATATACTATAGTATTATATATATAGTAAATATATACTATGGTTTATATATAGTAAATATATACTATGGTTTGTATATAGTAAATATATACTATAGTATTATATATAGTAAATATATACTATGATTTATATATAGTAAATATATACTATGGTTTATATATAGTAAATATATACTATGGTTTATATATAGTAAATATATACTATGGTCTTATATAAACTAAATATAGTCTAGTCTATAGTATATACTATAGTGTTATATATAGTAAATATATACTATAGTGTTATATACAGTTAATATATACTATAGCCTAGACTATAATATATACTGTAGCCTTATATATAGTTAATGTATACTATAGTCTAAAATATAGTATATACTATAGTCTTATATATAGTAGATATATACTATAATCTAGAATGTAGTATATACTATACTTCTTATATATACTAAATATACACTATAGTCTTATAATATATATATATATATACACAGAAGTATAATTTAACTATAACATTTTTATGGTTTGTGTTTTTGCTAAACTTTGGGGCCCAATATTCACATTTTTTTTACATCAAAAACAAAAAAAAGGGTTCAATCTCTAAAAAGAACTTGCGTCTGACAGGCGGGGGTGGGGGGCGCTGCTTCGGGGCCGGTCTGCGCTGTTACCTTTACCTCCCATCTAATCGCAGCTCCGCTTCCCCACATTGATTCCGAGCGCCATCGTTGCTACCAAACAAAAAATCATGTAAAAAATAAAAACCGTTCACACACAAAACGTCTTTGCTGAATTAGACGAGGGGGAAAAATGAGCGAGAATGGAAATGTTAAAGCAAAAAATTGTCTCTGAATAAACCCCATTATCCCGTCACCCAAGCAACCCCCAACCCATACTGCTGGGTGACCGGCCAGGAGACAGCAGAGATGCCAGGGCTGGTCATGGGCAGGCCAGGGCTGGTAATATACCCGGCTGATATTTGCCACCATCATGTGTTTTTGGAATGAAATAATCCTGTTAGTCATTGAACGCGTCAGTTTCCTCCACTTATTTGCTGTAGGAAATTCACTCATCAAATTGATACATTTGCGCACGCCTTTCTGCTCTCTAAACAGACCAGAAATCAGGCGCCGGCGACAGTTTGGTGCACAAAAATGGCACTAGCGGAAAATTTTGGCCGCAAGTTGGCGCATTGGCGAACGCTAGTGCGCAGATTGGCGCAAAAACGAATGCACATCCCATTTAGACGACCAGGAATCAGACGCAATTTGGTGCTCCAAATAGCGTGCGACTATAAATCGACCCTATTGCCACCAATGCATTGGGCTCCTGTGGATATAAAGCTTATTGGGATCAGACATGTGACCAGCAACCTGATCTTCATGGGATCAGAAATGGGAGTAACCCTCGAGTATCCACATTGCAGCCCCTTTCATTGATTGGTATGGTAAGTGGCCATGCTGTATAAGAGCGCCAATGCGTAAAATCGTGTTTACTGACGGTACTGGTGACCTACCTCTCATGATAGAAATAAGGGTAAGGGCAGGGTAAATGCTGCTAACATTTATAAGGTATTCCCGGGGTAAGAGGAAGATAGAGGCCCAACCATGCTGGGAATGCGGCGCCCGATGTTTACAGGAAGCAGGTTAGCATGGAAATGCATGGCGCGGGTTGGCGCCTCAGCTAAAGGTACAGCAGGGATGCGGCCACGGCCGGGAGGTGCAACATGGGATCACCAGCGGGATGAGTGTTCCTTCCGATCCCGAGGGCTTCATACAGCAGCGCATCCCGATTCGGGATATCCCATAAAGAGCGGGACCACTGCCCGCAGAATCCTATAGACTCTAGAGAGGCGGTTGCCTGATTATCACCAGTGTTGCCGGCCCTGCAGAATTTTAGACTCCAGGGCCAACATTGGTGCCTTGGGGCCACACCTAAAACTTTCATTTTGGACCAGCAAAAAAGCACTATAGTAACATACTACCTTGTACAGCGCTATGGAAGATGATGGCGCTATATTAATAAACTATAATTATAATAAGTAACATTTAAAGAGGACCTATCACCAGGATATTGACGAGTCCTGGTGATAGGTCCTTGCTCCAGGGGCATCCCGCTGCTTTACCATGCCAGCCACTGCTTTACCATGCCAGCCGCTGCTTTACCATGCCAGCCCATGCCAGCCACTGCTTTACCATGCCAGCCCATGCCAGTCACTGCTTTACCATGCCAGCCCATGCCAGTCACTGCTTTACCATGCCAGCCACTGCTTTACCATGCCATCCCATGCCAGCCTCTGCTTTACCATGCCAGCCCATGCCAGTCACTGCTTTACCATGCCATCCCATGCCAGCCACTGCTTTACCATGCCAGCCCATGCCAGCCACTGCTTTACCATGCCATCCCATGCCAGCCTCTGCTTTACCATGCCAGCCCATGCCAGTCCCTGCTTTATCATGCCAGCCCATGCCAGCCACTGCTTTATCATGCCAGCCCATGCCAGCCTCTGCTTTACCATGCCAGCCCATGCCAGCCACTGCTTTACCATGCCAGCCCATGCCAGCCACTGCTTTACCATGCTAGTCATGCCAGCCACTGCTTTACCATGCCAGCCCATGCCAGCCACTGCTTTACCATGCCAGCCCATGCCAGCCACTGCTTTACCATGCCAGCCCATGCCAGCCTCTGCTTTACCATGCCAGCCCATGCCAGCCACTGCTTTACCATGCCAGCCCATGCCAGCCACTGCTTTACCATGCTAGTCATGCCAGCCACTGCTTTACCATGCCATCCCATGCCAGCCTCTGCTTTACCATGCCAGCCCATGCCAGCCACTGCTTTACCATGCCAGCCCATGCCAGCCACTGCTTTACCATGCCAGCCCATGCCAGCCACTGCTTTACCATGCCAGCCCATGCCAGCCGCTATTTTACCATGCCAACCACTGCTTTACCATGCCAGCCCATGCCAACCGCTGTTTTACCATGCCAACCACTGCTTTACCATGCCAGCCGCTGCTTTACCATGCCATCCCATGCCAGTCTCTGCTTTACCATGCCAGCCCATGCCAGCCACTGCTTTATCATGCCAGCCCATGCCAACCACTGCTTTACCATGCCAGCCGCTGCTTTACCATGCCAGCCCATGCCAGCCACTGTTTTATCATGCCAGCCCATGCCAGCCACTGCTTTATCATGCCAGCCCATGCCAGCCGCTGCTTTACCATGCCAGCCCATGCCAGCCACTGCTTTATCATGCCAGCCCATGCCAGCCGCTGCTTTACCATGCCAGCCACTGCTTTACCATGCCAGCCCATGCCAGCCACTGTTTTATCATGCCAGCCCATGCCAGCCGCTGCTTTACCATGCCAGCCACTGCTTTACCATGCCAGCCCATGCCAGCCACTGCTTTATCATGCCAGCCCATGCCAGCCGCTGCTTTACCATGCCAGCCCATGCCAGCCACTGCTTTATCATGCCAGCCCATGCCAGCCACTGCTTTATCATGCCAGCCCATGCCAGCCGCTGCTTTACCATGCCAGCCCATGCCAACCACTGCTTTACCATGCCAGCCCATGCCAGCCGCTGCTTTACCATGCCAGCCCATGCCAACCACTGCTTTACCATGCCAGCCCATGCCAGTCGCTGCTTTACCATGCCAGCCCATGCCAGCCGCTGCTTTACCATGCCAGCCCATGCCAGCCGCTGCTTTACCATGCCAACCCATGCCAGCCGCTGCTTTACCATGCCAGCCCATGCCAGCCACTGCTTTATCATGCCAGCCGCTGCTGTACCATGCCAGCCCATGCCAGCCGCTATTTTACCATGCCAACCACTGCTTTACCATGCCAGCCCATGCCAGCCACTGCTTTATCATGCCAGCCTCTGCTGTACCATGCCAGCCCATGCCAACCGCTGTTTTACCATGCCAACCACTGCTTTACCATGCCAGCCGCTGCTTTACCATGCCAGCCCATGCCAACCACTGCTTTACCATGCCAGCCGCTGCTTTACCATGCCAGCCCATGCCAGCCACTGTTTTATCATGCCAGCCCATGCCAGCCACTGCTTTATCATGCCAGCCCATGCCAGCCGCTGCTTTACCATGCCAGCCCATGCCAGCCACTGCTTTATCATGCCAGCCCATGCCAGCCGCTGCTTTACCATGCCATCCCATGCCAGTCTCTGCTTTACCATGCCAGCCCATGCCAGCCACTGCTTTATCATGCCAGCCCATGCCAACCACTGCTTTACCATGCCAGCCGCTGCTTTACCATGCCAGCCCATGCCAGCCACTGTTTTATCATGCCAGCCCATGCCAGCCACTGCTTTATCATGCCAGCCCATGCCAGCCGCTGCTTTACCATGCCAGCCCATGCCAGCCACTGCTTTATCATGCCAGCCCATGCCAGCCACTGTTTTATCATGCCAGCCCATGCCAGCCACTGCTTTATCATGCCAGCCCATGCCAGCCGCTGCTTTACCATGCCAGCCCATGCCAGCCACTGCTTTACCATGCCAGCCCATGCCAGCCACTGTTTTATCATGCCAGCCCATGCCAGCCACTGCTTTATCATGCCAGCCCATGCCAGCCGCTGCTTTACCATGCCAGCCCATGCCAGCCACTGCTTTACCATGCCAGCCCATGCCAGCCACTGCTTTATCATGCCAGCCCATGCCAGCCGCTGCTTTACCATGCCAGCCCATGCCAACCACTGCTTTACCATGCCAGCCCATGCCAGCCGCTGCTTTACCATGCCAGCCCATGCCAGTCGCTGCTTTACCATGCCAGCCCATGCCAGCCGCTGCTTTACCATGCCAGCCCATGCCAGCCGCTGCTTTACCATGCCAACCCATGCCAGCCGCTGCTTTACCATGCCAGCCCATGCCAGCCGCTGCTTTACCATGCCAGCCCATGCCAACCACTGCTTTACCATGCCAGCCCATGCCAGCCGCTGCTTTACCATGCCAGCCCATGCCAGCCGCTGCTTTACCATGCCAGCCCATGCCAGCTGCTGCTTTACCATGCCAGCCCATGCCAACCACTGCTTTATCATGCCAGCCCATGCCAGCCGCTGCTTTACCATGCTAGTCATGCCAGCTGCTGCTTTACCATGCCAGCCCATGCCAGCCACTGCTTTATCATGCCAGCCCATGCCAGCCGCTGCTTTACCATGCCAGCCCATGCCAACCACTGCTTTACCATGCCAGCCCATGCCAGCCGCTGCTTTACCATGCTAGTCATGCCAGCTGCTGCTTTACCATGCCAGCCCATGCCAGCCACTGCTTTATCATGCCAGCCCATGCCAGCCGCTGCTTTACCATGCCAGCCCATGCCAACCACTGCTTTACCATGCCAGCCCATGCCAGCCACTGCTTTATCATGCCAGCCCATGCCAGCCGCTGCTTTACCATGCCAGCCGCTGCTTTACCATGCCAGCCGCTGCTTTACCATGCCAGCCCATGCCAACCACTGCTTTATCATGCCAGCCCATGCCAGCCGCTGCTTTACCATGCCAGCCGCTGCTTTACCATGCCAGCCCATGCCAGCCACTGCTTTACCATGCCAGCCCATGCCAGCCGCTGCTTTACCATGCTAGTCATGCCAGCTGCTGCTTTACCATGCCAGCCCATGCCAACCACTGCTTTATCATGCCATCCCATGCCAGCCACTGCTTTATCATGCCAGCCCATGCCAGCCGCTGCTTTACCATGCCAGCCCATGCCAACCACTGCTTTACCATGCCAGCCGCTGCTTTACCATGCCAGCCCATGCCAGTCGCTGCTTTACCATGCCAGTCCATGCCAGCCGCTGCTTTACCATGCCAGCCGCTGCTTTACCATGCCAGTCCATGCCAACCACTGCTTTACCATGCCAGCCCATGCCAGCCGCTGCTTTACCATGCCAGCCCATTGCAGTTGCTGCTTTACCATGCCAGTCCATGCCAGCCGCTGCTTTACCATGCCAGTCCATGCCAGCCGGTGCTTTACCATGCCAGCCGCTGCTTTACCATGCCAGCCCATTGCTGTCGCTGCTTTACCATGCCAGCCCATGCCAGCCACTGCTTTACCATGCCAGCCCATGCCAGCCGCTGCTCTACCATGCCAGCCCATTGCTGTCGCTGCTTTACCATGCCAGCCCATGCCAGCCACTGCTTTACCATGCCAGCCCATGCCAGCCGCTGCTCTACCATGCCAGCCCATTGCTGTTGCTGCTTTACCATGCCAGCCCATGCCAGCCACTGCTTTACCATGCCAGCCCATGCCAGCCGCTGCTCTACCATGCCAGCCCATTGCTGTCGCTGCTTTACCATGCCAGCCCATGCCAGCCACTGCTTTACCATGCCAGCCCATGCCAGCCGCTGCTCTACCATGCCAGCCCATTGCTGTTGCTGCTTTACCATGCCAGCCCATGCCAGCCACTGCTTTACCATGCCAGCCCATGCCAGCCTCTGCTTTACCATGCCAGCCCATGCCAGCCGCTGCTTTACCATGCCAGCCAATGCCAGCCGCTGCTTTACCATGCCAGCCCATGCCAGTCGCTGCTCTACCATGCCAGCCTTTGCTCTACCATGCCAGCCGCTGCTTTACCATGCCAGCCCATGCCAGCCGCTGCTCTACCATGCCAGCCCATGCCAGTCCCTGCTTTACCATGCCAGCCCATGCCAGCCGCTGCTTTACCATGCCAGCCCATGCCAGCCGCTGCTTTACCATGCCAGCCCATGCCAGCCGCTGCTCTACCATGCCAGCCACTGCTTTACCATGCCAGCCACTGCCAGTCGCTGCTTTACCATGCCAGCCCATGCCAGCCACTGCTCTACCATGCCAGCCAATGCCAGCCGCTGCTTTACCATGCCAGCCCATGCCAGCCGCTGCTTTACCATGCCAGCCCATGCCAGCCGCTGCTTTACCATGCCAGCCCATGCCAGCCGCTGCTTTACTATGCCAGCCCATGCCAGCCACTGCTTTACCATGCCAGCCCATGCCAGCCGCTGCTCTACCATGCCAGCCTCTGCTTTACCATGCCAGCCAATGCCAGCCGCTGCTTTACCATGCCAGCCCATGCCAGCCGCTGCTTTACCATGCCAGCCCATGCCAGCCACTGCTTTACCATGCCAGCCCATGCCAGCCGCTGCTTTACCATGCCAGCCCATGCCAGCCACTGCTTTACCATGCCATCCCATGCCAGCCACTGCTTTACCATGCCAGCCCATGCCAGCCGCTGCTTTACTATGCCAGCCCATGCCAGCCACTGCTTTACCATGCCAGCCCATGCCAGCCGCTGCTCTACCATGCCAGCCTCTGCTTTACCATGCCAGCCAATGCCAGCCGCTGCTTTACCATGCCAGCCCATGCCAGCCGCTGCTTTACCATGCCAGCCCATGCCAGCCACTGCTTTACCATGCCAGCCCATGCCAGCCACTGCTTTACCCTGCCAGCCCATGCCAGCCACTGCTTTACCATGCCAGCCCATGCCAGCCACTGCTTTACCATGCCAGCCCATGCCAGCCGCTGCTTTACCATGCCAGCCCATGCCAGTCGCTGCTCTACCATGCCAGCCTCTGCTTTACCATGCCAGCCCATGCCAGCCGCTGCTTTACCATGCCAGCCCATGCCAGCCACTGCTTTACCATGCCAGCCCATGCCAGTCGCTGCTCTACCATGCCAGCCTCTGCTTTACCGCGCCAGCCCATGCCAGCCGCTGCTTTACCATGCCAGCCCATGCCAGCCACTGCTTTACCATGCCAGCCCATGCCAGCCACTGCTTTACCATGCCAGCCCATGCCAGCCACTGCTTTACCGCGCCAGCCCATGCCAGTTGCTGCTTTACCATGCCAGCCCATGCCAGTCGCTGCTCTACCATGCCAGCCTCTGCTTTACCGCGCCAGCCCATGCCAGCCGCTGCTTTACCATGCCAGCCCATGCCAGCCACTGCTTTACCATGCCAGCCCATGCCAGCCACTGCTTTACCATGCCAGCCCATGCCAGTCGCTGCTCTACCATGCCAGCCCATGCCAGCCACTGCTTTACCATGCCAGCCCATGCCAGCCACTGCTTTACCATGCCAGCCCATGCCAGCCTTTGCTTTACCATGCCAGCCCATGCCAGCCGCTGCTCTACCATGCCGGTCCATGCCAGCCACTGCTTTACCATGCCAGCCCATGCCAGCCTTTGCTTTACCATGCCTGCCCATGCCAGCCACTGCTTTACCATGCCAGCCCATGCCAGTCGCTGCTCTACCATGCCAGCCTCTGCTTTACCATGCCAGCCCATGCCAGCCGCTGCTTTACCATGCCAGCCCATGCCAGCCACTGCTTTACCATGCCAGCCCATGCCAGCCACTGCTTTACCATGCCAGCCCATGCCAGTCGCTGCTCTACCATGCCAGCCTCTGCTTTACCATGCCAGCCCATGCCAGCCGCTGCTTTACCATGCCAGCCCATGCCAGCCACTGCTTTACCATGCCAGCCCATGCCAGTCGCTGCTCTACCATGCCAGCCTCTGCTTTACCGCGCCAGCCCATGCCAGCCGCTGCTTTACCATGCCAGCCCATGCCAGCCACTGCTTTACCATGCCAGCCCATGCCAGCCACTGCTTTACCATGCCAGCCCATGCCAGCCACTGCTTTACCGCGCCAGCCCATGCCAGTTGCTGCTTTACCATGCCAGCCCATGCCAGTCGCTGCTCTACCATGCCAGCCTCTGCTTTACCGCGCCAGCCCATGCCAGCCTCTGCTTTACCATGCCAGCCCATGCCAGCCACTGCTTTACCATGCCAGCCCATGCCAGCCACTGCTTTACCATGCCAGCCCATGCCAGTCGCTGCTCTACCATGCCAGCCCATGCCAGCCACTGCTTTACCATGCCAGCCCATGCCAGCCACTGCTTTACCATGCCAGCCCATGCCAGCCTTTGCTTTACCATGCCAGCCCATGCCAGCCGCTGCTTTACCATGCCAGTCCATGCCAGCCACTGCTTTACCATGCCAGCCCATGCCAGCCTTTGCTTTACCATGCCAGCCAATGCCAGCCGCTGCTTTACCATGCCAGCCCATGCCAGCCGCTGCTTTACCATGCCAGCCCATGCCAGCCACTGCTTTACCATGCCAGCCCATGCCAGCCGCTGCTTTACCATGCCAGCCCATGCCAGCCACTGCTTTACCATGCCATCCCATGCCAGCCACTGCTTTACCATGCCAGCCCATGCCAGCCGCTGCTTTACTATGCCAGCCCATGCCAGCCACTGCTTTACCATGCCAGCCCATGCCAGCCGCTGCTCTACCATGCCAGCCTCTGCTTTACCATGCCAGCCAATGCCAGCCGCTGCTTTACCATGCCAGCCCATGCCAGTCGCTGCTTTACCATGCCAGCCCATGCCAGCCACTGCTTTACCATGCCAGCCCATGCCAGCCACTGCTTTACCCTGCCAGCCCATGCCAGCCACTGCTTTACCATGCCAGCCCATGCCAGCCACTGCTTTACCATGCCAGCCCATGCCAGCCGCTGCTTTACCATGCCAGCCCATGCCAGTCGCTGCTCTACCATGCCAGCCTCTGCTTTACCATGCCAGCCCATGCCAGCCGCTGCTTTACCATGCCAGCCCATGCCAGCCACTGCTTTACCATGCCAGCCCATGCCAGTCGCTGCTCTACCATGCCAGCCTCTGCTTTACCGCGCCAGCCCATGCCAGCCGCTGCTTTACCATGCCAGCCCATGCCAGCCACTGCTTTACCATGCCAGCCCATGCCAGCCACTGCTTTACCATGCCAGCCCATGCCAGCCACTGCTTTACCGCGCCAGCCCATGCCAGTTGCTGCTTTACCATGCCAGCCCATGCCAGTCGCTGCTCTACCATGCCAGCCTCTGCTTTACCGCGCCAGCCCATGCCAGCCGCTGCTTTACCATGCCAGCCCATGCCAGCCACTGCTTTACCATGCCAGCCCATGCCAGCCACTGCTTTACCATGCCAGCCCATGCCAGTCGCTGCTCTACCATGCCAGCCCATGCCAGCCACTGCTTTACCATGCCAGCCCATGCCAGCCACTGCTTTACCATGCCAGCCCATGCCAGCCTTTGCTTTACCATGCCAGCCCATGCCAGCCGCTGCTCTACCATGCCGGTCCATGCCAGCCACTGCTTTACCATGCCAGCCCATGCCAGCCTTTGCTTTACCATGCCTGCCCATGCCAGCCACTGCTTTACCATGCCAGCCCATGCCAGTCGCTGCTCTACCATGCCAGCCTCTGCTTTACCATGCCAGCCCATGCCAGCCGCTGCTTTACCATGCCAGCCCATGCCAGCCACTGCTTTACCATGCCAGCCCATGCCAGCCACTGCTTTACCATGCCAGCCCATGCCAGTCGCTGCTCTACCATGCCAGCCTCTGCTTTACCATGCCAGCCCATGCCAGCCGCTGCTTTACCATGCCAGCCCATGCCAGCCACTGCTTTACCATGCCAGCCCATGCCAGTCGCTGCTCTACCATGCCAGCCTCTGCTTTACCGCGCCAGCCCATGCCAGCCGCTGCTTTACCATGCCAGCCCATGCCAGCCACTGCTTTACCATGCCAGCCCATGCCAGCCACTGCTTTACCATGCCAGCCCATGCCAGCCACTGCTTTACCGCGCCAGCCCATGCCAGTTGCTGCTTTACCATGCCAGCCCATGCCAGTCGCTGCTCTACCATGCCAGCCTCTGCTTTACCGCGCCAGCCCATGCCAGCCACTGCTCTACCATGCCAGCCCATGCCAGCCACTGCTTTACCATGCCAGCCCATGCCAGCCACTGCTTTACCATGCCAGCCCATGCCAGCCTTTGCTTTACCATGCCAGCCCATGCCAGCCGCTGCTTTACCATGCCAGTCCATGCCAGCCACTGCTTTACCATGCCAGCCCATGCCAGCCTTTGCTTTACCATGCCTGCCCATGCCAGCCACTGCTTTACCATGCCAGCCCATGCCAGTGACAATGCATCACATGCGGCATGGTGGGGGGGACTGCAGCTCCTCATGTAGCTTCTTATCTCAGCAGTGGGTGATGGGATGGATGTGACGTCACATTACGCCCACAATGCGCGTCACTGCGCAGATCTCGCTGGCACCAACTTTTTCTTATCAGGACAAAAATAGAGAGATGAATATTTCTATGACAAAGGTGCTAAATGATTCATTAGGTCCTTTGATACAGTTGGCAGAGCTATAAAGTGTTTAATCAGGTATCACGGTTATTTAGGATAATATTAAGCAGGATTCTATCATTGTTATTTAATATTAATTAGAAATTGGCACTAGAACATATTAAACTGCGGGTGTAAATTCTCTTTAATGGGTTAATAGGAGTAAATATTGTGTCCTATATATATATCAGGGTATTGTGCAATATCTATTCAAGAGCGTCAGTGTGGTCCGTGTAATTCTTGGCAGCTGAAGCGAGTGTTATTAAATTATTTTAATTGATATATATATATATGTGTGTATTTTGACTATATGTATTGTATTCTGCTATCAATTTAAATTGCAGGCAGATTTTTTTGATATTCTATTGGTTGTGCGGCTTTTCATAGTAAGGACCTTTTGGGCCGATCTGGCGACCCTTACTTAGCTTCTTCGGGCAGGCTGATTACTGATTACTAGCGCCAGGTAGCGACAGATGAGCGTCTGTAGAGTGGATTTCAGAGCGCCCGCTAGTAGTCGCTGTGCTCGGCCATGGATCATTGTTTCAGAGCGCCTCAGTTGCTGGCCGGCATTGATGAACATGTTGTGTGAGTCGCAGTACTACGCTGTATGGGAGCGATCGGTAGCGCCTGCTCAGTGCGACCGACTCACACCACATTCATCAAAAAACTGCCTCGCACAGCGCCAGCGCTCAAAATCATGTAGTTGTAGCCCATAGCGCCAGAGGCTGTGTGATTAAAGGCTGTTTATGAACATGTATCCAGCAGTAACAAAGCGAGAACACATGGAATGACATTGTTATAACACTGTAACATGACACATTAATACCAGACGTGTAAGAGGACGATTCTGCATAAATATTATTATTGATCTAAAAAGTTTACAAAAAATGTCATTTTCTTGCCCAGGAAACATGTCAGAAGGTTTGAGATTTTATAAAAAAAAAAAATTGGGATCAGGAAAAGGATTTAAGGATCGTCCATAGAAATGTATGGGAGAGTGACAGGTAGCGACAGGTAAGACACGGCGCTCTGCAAGGCTGAACGCCGGCGCTGTACGCTGAGCCTGGGATAATGATGAATCAGGCGCTACCTGACGCTACCTGCCACTACCTGACGCTGTACAGGCGCTACCTGACGCTACCTGCCACTACCTGACGCTGTACAGGCACTACCTGACGCTACCTGACGCTACCTGACGCTGTACAGGCGCTACCTGCCGCTACCTGCCGCTACCTGACGCTGTACAGGCGCTACCTGACGCTACCTGCCACTACCTGACGCTGTACAGGCACTACCTGACGCTACCTGATGCTGTACAGGCACTACCTGACGCTACCTGACGCTACCTGACGCTGTACAGGCGCTACCTGACGCTACCTGCCACTATCTGACGCTGTACAGGCACTACCTGACGCTACCTGCCACTACCTGACGCTGTACAGGCACTACCTGCCGCTACCTGGCGCTACCTGACGCTACCTGATGCTGTACAGGCACTACCTGCCGCTACCTGGCGCTACCTGACGCTACCCGACGCTGTACAGGCACTACCTGCCGCTACCTGACGCTGTACAGGCGCTACCTGCCACTACCTGACGCTGTACAGGCGCTACCTGACGCTACCTGGCGCTGTACAGGCTCTACCTGGCGCTACCTGCCGCTGTACAGGCACTACCTGCCGCTACCTGCCGCTACCTGGCGCTGTACAGACATTACCTGGTGCTACCTGCCACTGTACAGGCACTACCTGACGCTACATGCCGCTACCTGACGCTACCTGGCGCTGTACAGGCGCTACCTGACGCTACCTGGCGCTGTACAGGCTCTACCTGACGCTACCTGACGCTGTACAGGCACTACCTGACGCTACCTGGCGCTGTACAGGCGCTACCTGCTGCTACCTGACGCTACCTGGCGCTGTACAGGAGCTACCTGACGCTACCTGGCGCTGTACAGGAGCTACCTGACGCTACCTGACACTACCTGGCGCTGTACAGGAGCTACCTGGCGCTGTACAGGAGCTACCTGACACTACCTGGCGCTATCTCTTCATGAATAAGGCCCTTAGTTGACACACAGGGTCCTCTTTAGGCCAGCAGCCAGCATTCATTTCTGATTGAGTAGAAGTTGTGCTGGACCCTTATTGTTTTCCATTATTATATTAGTTCTTCTTTATCTCCTGTGTTGTTCTGGGTCAGGGGAGCGGCTGATGTACTTTGGAGATGTTTCCAGCTTTAATATAGTTCTAGTGACTTCATATGAGTCGCTGTGTGAGAGCCTCCCGTGCGGCACAGGACATGACACATCCTCTATGTATCAGCAGCACAGGAAGAGGGCGGAGCTCCGGCACGTGATTCAGCCCCTGGAGTTCATCCAGAGGGCGCAGCGACACCCAGGGCAAGGTGTGAGCAATCAGCAGGGGTCTGCGGCTGTCGCCAGAACTAAGCGCTACAGTCACGGCCTAGTGCTTATGGAACCGGTTTCATTACCGGAGAGTTTGGTGCAATCGCCGCTCGTGTTGCTCTTATGGGTCACTAAGAGGATCTGGATCTGTAACTATTGAAACAAGTTTGGGAGAAGGATATCGTAAAAAATAGTGAATCAAACAGGCTGATTCATATATATTTCTTTTTCTAGGCCAGGAGAAGGTGACACAAGGATTTGATAAAAAATAAAAAAATAAAAAAATAAAATAAATCCCTGTTTAAAGAGAAGAAAGGTAACGTCCATTGAAATGTATGGGAGAGCGACAGGTAATACCAGGCGCTCTACACTGAGCCTTGGGTAATGATGAATCGGACGCTACATGGCGCTGTTAGAGTCGCTCACCAGAATCGGCTTCATAAATGTGGAATTGCGTACAGCGCCCGGTGTTCACCTGACGCTACGTGGCGCTACCTGGCGCTTACAAGGCACTACCTGGCGCTATCCCTTGATCAATAAAGCCCATAGTGACATTGAGCTAAAAAAAGTTTTGACTATCCTGGGTTTTGGTCCTTTCCCCGGGGATCGGGGGTGTCCCGCTGTGTGAAACCCTCCATGTCCCCCCTCCGGTCCTACGAGGCATGCGCGGCCGCTCGTCCAATCAGTGCGCTCGGATCTGCTCCCGCCCCTTTGTCCAGTAGCTCGTTTCGGATCCGCACACGCTGGCAGCCGCATCCCCCGCTACCCTCTAACAGGGAGCGTGCTCGCACCGGCCATTAACAAAGTCTTTAAGTAACCCCCCCTCCCCCAGCACTGAGACAGGAGGGAGGGGGCGTCTCAAAACCAAAAACACCTTACTTTTCCCATAATCCCGGAACTCAGGTTCGGATGCCTCTATAGGATCGATTCATGGTTGGTAAGCAAAAAAACGCTCAGGTGGAGCGTAAACGATCCTGCATACACCTAGGCACGTGATTCATGGCATACACCGGGCGCACATGCGAATCGCACCAAATGGCAAGCACATAAGAAAAGCTCAAATTGTCCCTTTTTGTGCCAATTTGCGCCTATCGCAAGGAAAATCTGCTGTTTTGAAGCACAAATGGCCCCGCCCCATGCGCGTTTGGCCGGCTAAGCTCCTGGTCCTGATGGTTCTCCATGTTTCTCTTTCCTTTACTGTTTCTCCATAGTGATTTGATGTCTCCGGTTTCTGTGTTTTCTCTATTCGCCATTTCGCAGTGTATTCTCTGGAGAACCTGTGTTCTTCATTTTTTGGGGGATGTTCTGATTCCAGTTAACCCTTAGCGTTTTTTTTTGCCCAATGTTTTGTCCTAGATGTGATCTTTAACCCTCCCTCCCCTGTTTGCATAATAATGCTTATAATTTAACTATCATTGTTTTTTTCAATAGGAATAATGTATCTATTGAAAAATGTTTGGGAGAAGGGTATCGTAAAAAATAGTGAATCAAAGTGACAATTGGCTAAGAAAAAGTTTGCTTAAAGTGGACCAAAACCCAGGATTTTGACTTTCGATCGGGGGTGTGAAACCCTCCAGGTCGCCGAAACTAACCCACCTCTTCCCTACGACGTATGTGTGGCCGCTCGTCCAATCAGCGCACAGACTCCAGGGCAGGCCAGTCTTTTAGTAACCCCCCCCAGCACTGACACAGGAGGGAGGGGGTTTCTCAGAACCAAAAACACCTTACCTTGCTCATAATAATCCCGGAACCCAGCCGAAGATGCCTCTATAGGATCAATTCATGGTCAGTGTGCAAAATGCTCAGATGGAGCAAACGATCCTGTATGCACCTCGGCGTTTGATTCATGGCTGTGTGCGCACATGTGAATTGCACCAAATGGCAAGCACATGGGAGAAGCGCAAATTGCCTCTTCTTGCGCCAATTTGCGCCTTCCACAAGGAAAATCTGCAGTTTTTAAGCATAGTTTTAGGCCCTGTCCCTTGTGCATTTGGCCGGCTAAGCTCCTGGTCCTGATGGTTCTTTCTTTTACTGTTTCTCCATAGCGATTTGATCTCTCCAGCTTCTGTGTTTTCTCTATTCGCCATTTCGGAGAGTATTCTCTGGAGAACCTGTTCTCCATTTTTTTTTCACAGGATATTCTGATTCCAGTTAACCCTTAACGTTTTTTTTGCCCAATGTTTGTCCCAGATGTTCTCTTTAACCCTCCCTCCCCTTTTTGGTTTGCATATTAATTGCTTAATAATTTAACTATCATTTTTTTATTTTCTGTGTCATTGCTAAACTTTGGAGCCCAATATCCACATTTTTGTTGCTTGGACCTTAATATTGTTTTTTTTAGAAATCTTTTTATCATTTTTTGTAGCAACCCAAACCATGAAAAGGGTTCAATCCCTGTAAAGAACTTGCGGCTGACACCATGTGTTTTCGGAATGAAATAATCCTGTTTGTCTTTGGAATCAGCCGTTTCCTCCACCTATTTGCTGGAATAAAATTCAGTCTTTAAATTGCCACATTTGCACCTGCTTTTCTGCCCTCTAGAGGGGCAGAAACAGACCATTAATTAATCAGGCGCCAGAGACAGTTTGGTGCGCAAAAAATGGGGCGAGCAGAATATTTCAGGCACAAATTGGTGCAATGTTAAACCGGAACAACACCCGTTATTACTTTAATGGGTGTTGGTCGCTCTTTTTCTGCTAGCAAGAAGCTCAGGGGGGGGCATCCAGAACACTGGAGCCCCCTCATACCTAACTGCACAGGACGCTTAGAATACTCACCTAACTTACGAGCCAGTGCCAGGCCACACAAATGGCCCTGCCCCATGCGCATGTGGCCGGCTAAGCTCCTGGTCCTGATGGTTCTCCATGTTTCTTTCCTTTACTGTTTCTCAATAGCGATTTCACGGCCCATGTGACCGCCCGGCGGCCAGTCGCGGGACTCCTTTCCCGGCGCTGGCTCGGAAGGAAGGTGGTTATTCTAAGTGTCCCGTGCAGTTAGGTACGAGGGGTCTCCAGTGTTCTGGATGCCCCCCTCGAGCTTCTTGCTAGCAGCAAAGACAGGGACCAACACCCGTTAAAGTACGGGTGTTGGTCCGGTTTAAAATATTAACGGAAATGTGAGATGCTATATGTACAGACATGTGAGACATGTACATGTCTTGTTATTAGCGTTCCATAACACGTAGATAATATCGTCCTTACAGCATGTGCCGCCGCAGGAGCGATATTATAGGGGACGCAGCATATGTAGACTTTAAATTAGGTAATAAGCATCATACGTTGTGACTTTAACTATTGTTTTGTTGTCCTCTACAGAAATATCCGAGTCACACGTCTTCTGGTCCTTTTGTGCCAACTTTAAATGCAATAACCTCAAGTCAAGACCTTAACTGGATGGTTCAGCCAAGTGTTCGGCCTTTAACGTTACCGCCCTACCCGAATCCTCGCCATGGAATTATCCGGAGCATGGGAGGCGTCCTGGGTATGGGAAGAAGACGCGCCGGTGAACATGTATGTATTACAAATAAAAGAGGATGTTTATATATAGTTACATCGTTAATATGGTTAGAAAGAGACATGTCCATCAAATTAAACCAGGGGACGCGCTTGGCGAAAGGTATTTTTTTTTTCGTAGTGATAACAGTTAAAGTGATACTGAAGACAAAGGTAAATTTGTGTCGGGATACGTTCGCCGCTGTCCTAAACTGTTTTCTGTTTTTAAATAGAAGCAGAAATGGCCGAGATATCGGGGTTTACAGGTTCTCCTCATTGTTTGTCTTTTGAAAAAAGAAGACAAACTCTCATAACGCACGCATGTCCGCACTCTCATAACGCACGCATGTCCGCACTCTCATAACGCACGCATGTCCGCACTCTCATAACGCACGCATGTCCACACTCTCATAACGCACGCATGTCCGCACTCTCATAACGCACGCATGTCCGCACTCTCATAACGCACGCATGTCCGCACTCTCATAACGCACGCATGTCCGCACTCTCATAACGCACGCATGTCCGCACTCTCATAACGCACGCATGTCCGCACTCTCATAACGCACGCATGTCCGCACTCTCATAACGCACGCATGTCTGCACTCTCATAACGCACGCATGTCCGCACTCTCATAGCGCACGCATGTCCGCACTCTCAATGGGCATGCATGTCCGCACTCTCATAACGCACGCATGTCCGCACTCTCATAACGCACGCATGTCCGCACTCTCATAACGCACGCATGTCCGCACTCTCATAACGCACGCATGTCCGCACTCTCATAACGCACGCATGTCCGCACTCTCATAACGCACGCATGTCCCCACTCTCATAACGCACGCATGTCCGCACTCTCATAACGCACACATGTCCGCACTCTCATAACGCACGCATGTCCACACTCTCATAACGCACGCATGTCCGCACTCTCATAACGCACGCATGTCCGCACTCTCATAACGCACGCATGTCCACACTCTCATAACGCACGCATGTCCGCACTCTCATAACGCACGCATGTCCGCACTCTCATAACGCACGCATGTCCGCACTCTCAAAGCGCATGCATGTCCGCACTCTCAAAGCGCATGCATGTCCGCACTCTCAAAGCGCACGCACGCCCACACTTTAGGTCATCTAGGTGGGGAGGTGGGTGGTTGAGCAAATTGGTGGGTGGGTAACTAGGTGAATTGGTGGGCAGGCAGTGCCAGGGCAGGCGAGGATAGGTGGAAGGGGCAACAGTGCTCTCTCTCCCGGCATCAACCAGTGGGAGAGCAGAAGGAGGGGGCGGGACTTAGGAGGGGAAATTCGCTATTCCGCCATGCCTGGCCAGGCTGGTTGGGGGATGGGGTCTGTACACCCCGATATCTCGACCATTTCTGCTTCAATCTAAAAACAGAAAACAGTTTAGGACAGCGCCAAACGTAGCCCGAAACAATGGTGTAACAATTACTTTTTCCTGCTGTAACATTTTAATGTTATTTTCTTCTAAATAAGCATCTAATCTTTTTTTTTTTTAAGCTGTCAGCGGTTGATGCTGTAACAAGCTTCTGTGGGGCTATTCCATAGATTTATAGTTCTTATGGTAAAAAACGATTTTCGCCTTTGGAGATCTTTTCCTCTAGTGCCCCCTTGTCTTAAGAGAGGATTTCACCTGAAATAGTGTTTCCCTATATTTTTTGTATTGGCTATTTATATATTTATACAATTTATTCATGTCCCCCCTCAGTCGTCTCCTCTCAAGACTAAACAGATTTAATTCCCATAATCTTTCCTCATAACTAAGATTCTTCATTCCTCTTATCAGTCTGGCGGCTCCTCTGCTCCCTTTTCCATAGTCACAGCGTCCTTTCTATGAATGGGTGCCCAGAACTGGACGGCATATTCCAGGTGAGGGCGCACCAGTGCCTTGTAAGGAGGCAATATTACTCACCTATCCCGTGATTCCAGGCCTCTATTAATGCAGGATAATATCTTGGTGAACAAATTCTAATAAAACGGCTGGAGAGAGTTTAACAATCTGGGCATATGCACTGCCGCACCAATATCAGCGGCGTCCTACTAACCACCACAAGAATATAACCTAAAGACACATATATCACACCTGGTTAACTGTAGGCCTGGCATAAATGCTAAAAACCAAAATTGGCTGAGCAAAACATATACTTTTATTGCACCTATCTCAGCACACACATAAGATAAATCTGACAGGTAAAATCCAACATACAGTGCTATAAAATCACGGGGGCCCACCGTGCACATGACACACACCACCACGCATTCATGCTGCCCACCCCGCTAACTGCATCGCTATATCCCACCTAAAGATGCAAGACACACTACTCCAATCTTGCGTGATGCAGATTGCTTCAAGAAAAAAGAGTCCGTGGCATGCCTCCTCTCAAAAAATGTGCTATCTCTATATCATTATGCGGCTTGAGTGGTACTGGGCCAATATTAGTATCGCCATTAACTCAATCCCTCAGGCTGCAGAGTGTCCCAGGGCCCGTTTGTAGCTTGCGCTCTGATTCACAATCTGGGCAATTACTTGTAACAGCGCCCTTCCAATTGCCAGCATGCCACTGCATGTATATCATGTATATATGTATGTCCCCCTCCACGTGCAGCCACCCCGCTTTCAGCCCCGCTACTGCCTACTGCTCCTCCATCATAGAAGTGTTGCGCAACACCAACATCACGGCGGCAGTGGCAAGTGAAGGTCTCCTGGAAGCTGCAGCTAAGTATCTGCCTTTGCAAAGGTGTCGTTACATAATGACTGTGTTGTCCACTTGAGCCTGAAGATATACATGCAGTGGCATGCTGGCAATTGGAAGGGCGCTGTTACAAGTAATTGCCCAGATTGTGAATCAGAGCGCAAGCTACAAACGGGCCCTGGGACACTCTGCAGCCTGAGGGATTGAGTTAATGGCGATACTAATATTGGCCCAGTACCACTCAAGCCGCATAATGATATAGAGATAGCACATTTTTTGAGAGGAGGCATGCCACGGACTCTTTTTTCTTGAAGCAATCTGCATCACGCAAGATTGGAGTAGTGTGTCTTGCATCTTTAGGTGGGATATAGCGATGCAGTTAGCGGGGTGGGCAGCATGAATGCGTGGTGGTGTGTGTCATGTGCACGGTGGGCCCCCGTGATTTTATAGCACTGTATGTTGGATTTTACCTGTCAGATTTATCTTATGTGTGTGCTGAGATAGGTGCAATAAAAGTATATGTTTTGCTCAGCCAATTTTGGTTTTTAGCATTTATGCCAGGCCTACAGTTAACCAGGTGTGATATATGTGTCTTTAGGTAATATCTTGGTGGCCTTGGAAGCAGCTGCTTGGCATTGCATGCTGTTATTTAGCCTGTGATCTACCAGTGCCCCCAGATCCTTCTCAGTGAGTAACTCTCCCGGCATTACTCCCCCGAGGACATATGTATGACTTTACATTTCTCCACATTGAACTTCATTTGCCAAGTGGAGCCCAGACACTCAATGTGTCCAAGTCAGCCTGAAGCTTGTGACCATCTTCAATAGAAACATAGGCACTGTGCTCCTGAAGCTTGTGACCATCTTCAATAGACACATAGGCACCGTGCTCCTGAAGCTTGTGACCATCTTCAATAGACACATAGGCACTGTGCTCCTGAAGCTTGTGACCATCTTCAATAGAAACATAGGCACTGTGCTCCTGAAGCTTGTGACCATCTTCAATAGACACATAGGCACCGTGCTCCTGAAGCTTGTGACCATCTTCAATAGAAACATAGGCACTGTGCTCCTGAAGCTTGTGACCATCTTCAATAGACACATAGGCACTGTGCTCCTGAAGCTTGTGACCATCTTCAATAGAAACATAGGCACTGTGCTCCTGAAGCTTGTGACCATCTTCAATAGACACATAGGCACTGTGCTCCTGAAGCTTGTGACCATCTTCAATAGACACATAGGCACTGTGCTCCTGAAGCTTGTGACCATCTTCAATAGACACATAGGCACCGTGCTCCTGAAGCTTGTGACCATCTTCAATAGACACATAGGCACTGTGCTCCTGAAGCTTGTGACCATCTTCCATAGATACATAGGCACTGTGCTCCTGAAGCTTGTGACCATCTTCAATAGACACATAGGCACTGTGCTCCTGAAGCTTGTGACCATCTTCAATAGACACATAGGCACCGTGCTCCTGAAGCTTGTGACCATCTTCAATAGACACATAGGCACTGTGCTCCTGAAGCTTGTGACCATCTTCAATAGACACATAGGCGCTGTGCTCCTGAAGCTTGTGACCATCTTCAATAGACACATAGGCACTGTGCTCCTGAAGCTTGTGACCATCTTCAATAGACACATAGGCACTGTGCTCCTGAAGCTTGTGACCATCTTCAATAGAAACATAGGCACTGTGCTCCTGAAGCTTGTGACCATCTTCAATAGACACATAGGCACTGTGCTCCTGAAGCTTGTGACCATCTTCAATAGACACATAGGCACCGTGCTCCTGAAGCTTGTGACCATCTTCAATAGACACATAGGCGCTGTGCTCCTGAAGCTTGTGACCACCTTCAATAGACACATAGGCGCTGTGCTCCTGAAGCATGTGACCATCTTCAATAGACACATAGGCACTGTGCTCCTGAAGCTTGTGACCATCTTCAGTAGACACATAGGCACCGTGCTCCTGAAGCTTGTGACCATCTTCAATAGACACATAGGCACTGTGCTCCTGAAGCTTGTGACCATCTTCAATAGACACATAGGCACTGTGCTCCTGAAGCTTGTGACCATCTTCAATAGACACATAGGCACTGTGCTCCTGAAGCTTGTGACCATCTACAATAGACACATAGGCGCTGTGCTCCTGAAGCTTGTGACCATCTTCAATAGACACATAGGCGCTGTGCTCCTGAAGCTTGTGACCATCTTCAATAGACACATAGGCGCTGTGCTCCTGAAGCTTGTGACCATCTTCAATAGACACATAGGCACCGTGCTCCTGAAGCTTGTGACCATCTTCAATAGACACATAGGCACTGTGCTCCTGAAGCTTGTGACCATCTTCAATAGAAACATAGGCACTGTGCTCCTGAAGCTTGTGACCATCTTCAATAGACACATAGGCACCGTGCTCCTGAAGCTTGTGACCATCTTCAATAGACACATAGGCACCGTGCTCCTCAAGCTTGTGACCATCTTCAATAGACACATAGGCACTGTGCTCCTGAAGCTTGTGACCATCTTCAATAGAAACATAGGCACTGTGCTCCTGAAGCTTGTGACCATCTTCAATAGACACATAGGCACTGTGCTCCTGAAGCTTGTGACCATCTTCAATAGAAACATAGGCACTGTGCTCCTGAAGCTTGTGACCATCTTCAATAGACACATAGGCACTGTGCTCCTGAAGCTTGTGACCATCTTCAATAGACACATAGGCACTGTGCTCCTGAAGCTTGTGACCATCTTCAATAGACACATAGGCACTGTGCTCCTGAAGCTTGTGACCATCTTCAATAGAAACATAGGCACTGTGCTCCTGAAGCTTGTGACCATCTTCAATAGACACATAGGCACTGTGCTCCTGAAGCTTGTGACCATCTTCAATAGACACATAGGCACTGTGCTCCTGAAGCTTGTGACCATCTTCAATAGAAACATAGGCACTGTGCTCCTGAAGCTTGTGACCATCTTCAATAGACACATAGGCACCGTGCTCCTCAAGCTTGTGACCATCTTCAATAGACACATAGGCACTGTGCTCCTGAAGCTTGTGACCATCTTCAATAGAAACATAGGCACTGTGCTCCTGAAGCTTGTGACCATCTTCAATAGACACATAGGCGCTGTGCTCCTGAAGCTTGTGACCATCTTCAATAGACACATAGTCACCGTGCTCCTCAAGCTTGTGACCATCTTCAATAGACACATAGGCACTGTGCTCCTGAAGCTTGTGACCATCTTCAATAGACACATAGGCACTGTGCTCCTGAAGCTTGTGACCATCTTCAATAGAAACATAGGCACTGTGCTCCTGAAGCTTGTGACCATCTTCAATAGACACATAGGCACTGTGCTCCTGAAGCTTGTGACCATCTTCAATAGACACATAGGCACCGTGCTCCTGAAGCATGTGACCATCTTCAATAGACACATAGGCACTGTGCTCCTGAAGCTTGTGACCATCTACAATAGACACATAGGCGCTGTGCTCCTGAAGCTTGTGACCATCTTCAATAGACACATAGGCACCGTGCTCCTGAAGCATGTGACCATCTTCAATAGACACATAGGCACTGTGCTCCTGAAGCTTGTGACCATCTACAATAGACACATAGGCGCTGTGCTCCTGAAGCTTGTGACCATCTTCAATAGACACATAGGCACCGTGCTCCTGAAGCTTGTGACCATCTTCAATAGACACATAGGCACTGTGCTCCTGAAGCTTGTGACCATCTTCAATAGACACATAGGCACTGTGCTCCTGAAGCTTGTGACCATCTCCAATAGACACATAGGCACTGTGCTCCTGAAGCTTGTGACCATCTACAATAGACACATAGGCGCTGTGCTCCTGAAGCTTGTGACCATCTTCAATAGACACATAGGCACCGTGCTCCTGAAGCTTGTGACCATCTTCAATAGACACATAGGCACCGTGCTCCTGAAGCTTGTGACCATCTTCAATAGACACATAGGCACCGTGCTCCTGAAGCTTGTGACCATCTTCAATAGACACATAGGCACTGTGCTCCTGAAGCTTGTGACCATCTTCAATAGACACATAGGCGCTGTGCTCCTGAAGCTTGTGACCACCTTCAATAGACACATAGGCGCTGTGCTCCTGAAGCATGTGACCATCTTCAATAGACACATAGGCACTATGCTTAATATCTCTGTGTCAGCTGCAATAATACAGACAGTGCCTTTAATTCCATCTTCTATGTCGTTTATAAACAAGTTGAATAATAGTGGGGCCCAGCACTGAACCCTGGGGTACACCGCTTACAACCGGGGACAATTCAGAGTAGGGATCATTACCCACAACTCTCTGCACACGATCCTTCAGCCAGTTTTCAATCCAGTTACAAACTGTATTTTCTAATCCTGAAGATCTCAATTTCCTCCATAAGCTTCTATGCCTTTACAATGAGCAATAGTGACCAAATGCCCCTTTTGCCTCCTCAGAGGCGTTTATTGCATGTATATATAAGACAGCAATATTACAGTAGGTGGCATTTTTATGGCACATACCGGAAATGCCACTGTAGTATGCGCAGAGGTAGAGGTCCTAGGGCAGAATAATGATTAAGGCCCTGCTTTACCAAGCACTTCTGCCAGACAGCGCCACATCGGTGCAAATTAGAGTAGTGAAAAATATAATAAAATAGTCTTTTTTCACACTTGCGCATGTTGCTGCACTACAAGAAGCACATTTACTAAAACACTGGCGATGCAGCAACATATAAATCATGTTTTGCGCTACTCTAAGTTGCACTGAAATGCCATTGTCTGGCAGAAGTGCTAGAGAAATCAGTGCTTGAGAAATCAGGTCCTGTGTTTCTTTGGTGCCAAGAGCAACAGGAACACTGCAAGATACCATAGAGTTATTCTGTGAGAGCGTACACCGTAGGGGTGGGAATTGGCAAGATTCTGCCGCAATACGCGTAAGACGATTCGATTATACGATATACTTATACAATACGATTTTTTTTTATTGAATTTTTTTTTTAATTAAAATACAATTTTACATAGGGTCCCCCTTCCCGGGGGGACCCAATTTTCTATTGGAATTTTAAGGGTTAAAAACCCTTAAAAATCCCCCAAAAATGACATGGGGTCCCCCCTACCCAGCATAACCAGCCCTGTTCCAGCTATGCAGGGCTTGTAGAACAGGGCGCAGGGACCAGCTTTGGTGGCCCCCCGCACTGCCGACTAGAAGCTCTGTGGGCCCGGGCTTGTTTCGTCAAATGTATCGTCAAATGAAATATCGCGATACTTGAGCGAATTGATTTTTTCTGACACCCCTAGTACACAGTGTTGTCACAGAAACCAGGTTTTGGTTAATTGACTTAGTTCATCCCTATGATGGATTGTTATAGAATGCTGCTCGTTGCACGTAATAATGCTCTTTTACATGCCCTGATGGTGGGGGCGTCAACTTGAACACCAAGAGGAAACTCACAGCAACACATGGGATAGATGTCTACGGTGAGACTGAAATCTAAACTCTAAGCAAGCCATGGGTTCCAGCCACTTACTTAGCTCATGTGTGTGCCTCTAAAGTGTTAAAGCTGGTGAGTGCATGAAGTAAGAAGCCTCGCACATGTCGCGGAAACGTCTGACGGGCGACTCATAGTCGAAGTGGGGGGTGAGTCACGCGAGAAGAAAAAAAAGCTGGGAAACGAGCGCCAAACCACAGATTGGAGCGGGATGAACGTTAATGTCTGAGTCATCGGGTCACACACACTGCCAATCCTTCCATTCATAAAGCGGGTGCACATCACTCATCCTTAATACCGCACGACCTATGTACACCGTAAGCGCACAGCATTGGGCAGCGCCGCTGGCAGCACCTCGTCCAACTACTGAACACTCACAACCTGTTGCAACACAACTCGCTACATAGATGAAAAAGTGAATTACTCACATCACTAAACAACGTGTTACTCACTGATTAATTCTTTATCAATCTTTTTATTGTGGATATTGGGAACATTATTCTAGAAGCATAATAATGTTCATACACAGAATTTAAAGATTACAGACAACTTAAGTCACAATCAGAAGCTTATTCACTACAACCAAGAAAATGGAATACGTGACAAGAGTTACTAATGAAGTTCAATTCAAATAAATTAAAGAAAAATAACAACCCCTATGGGGGGGGAGGTAAGGAAGGAAGGGGTCGAGGAAGGATCAGATGCTCATTAGGTTTACACACCTCCATGAACAGCTCCAAATTCCCATTGTGAATGGCGGACATTTTTTCCATGGCCATAATGCAGTTAACCTTTAAAGGCGTTGAAGCTCAAGGTGGGGGGCCTCCAAGCCCCAGCTATCACCAGCTTTGCCCCTGATAGGATATAATACAAGGTGGGAGACCTCCAAGCCCCAGCTATCACCAGCTTTGCCCCTGATAGGATATAATACAAGGTGGGGGACCTCCAAGCCCCAGCTATCACCAGCTTTGCCCCTGATAGGATATAATACAAGGTGGGAGACCTCCAAGCCCCAGCTATCACCAGCTTTGCCCCTGATAGGATATAATACAAGGTGGGGGACCTCCAAGCCCCAGCTATCACCAGCTTTGCCCCTGATAGGATATAATACAAGGTGGGGGAGCTCCAAGCCCCAGCTATCACCAGCTTTGCCCCTGATAGGATATAATACAAGGTGGGGGACCTCCAAGCCCCAGCTATCACCAGCTTTGCCCCTGATGGGATATAATACAAGGTGGGGGACCTCCAAGCCCCAGCTATCACCAGCTTTGCCCCTGATAGGATACAATACAAGGTGGAGGACCTCCAAGCCCCAGCTATCACCAGCTTTGCCCCTGATAGGATATAATACAAGTTGGAGGACCTCCAAGTCCCAGCTATCACCAGCTTTGCCCCTGATAGGATATCATACAAGGTGGGGGACCTCCAAGCCCCAGCTATCACCAGCTTTGCCCCTGATAGGATATAATACAAGGTGGGAGACCTCCAAGCCCCAGCTATCACCAGCTTTGCCCCTGATAGGATATAATACAAGGTGGGGGACCTCCAAGCCCCAGCTATCACCAGCTTTGCCCCTGATAGGATATAATACAAGGTGGGGGACCTCCAAGCCCCAGCTATCACCAGCTTTGCCCCTGATAGGATATAATACAATGTGGGGGACCTCCAAGCCCCGGCTATCACCAGCTTTGCCCCTGATAGGATATAATACAAGGTGGGGGACCTCCAAGCCCCAGCTATCACCAGCTTTGCCCCTGATAGGATATAATACAATGTGGGGGACCTCCAAGCCCCGGCTATCACCAGCTTTGCCCCTGATAGGATATAATACAAGGTGGAGGGCCTCCAAGCCCCAGTTATCACCAGCTTTGCCCCTGATAGGATATAATACATCAGTCTAGAACTGTGGGGCATTTGGGCATTGAGGAGAGTTACCCAAGGGTCTCTGACCACAGATCTACCACATACCTTGCTGAGAACTTGACCAAAATCCCCTAACTGCTGGGCAATTCCACCACACATGTCGGTACGACCCCGGTGAGAGGCACCACCGGAAGCAGTTCCCCTGGAACTCAGTGGAAAAGTGTTTCATTCTCTTTGGGACCATAGACCATCTTGCCATTAGTTTTACGTTAGCCTCGATTAAAGTCACAGACGCCGAACACTTACTGATTAATTCATTTTACATTCTGCAGGTCTAATTCATTTGTATTATTTTATTCCTATTTTTTATAGATATCCCCAGAAGAGGAAGAAAGAAGAAGAGTGCGAAGAGAGAGGAATAAGATTGCAGCCGCCAAGTGCAGAAACCGCCGGAAAGAGCTGACTGATTATCTTCAAGCGGTAAGTGAGCAATAGTGTTGGGGCAAGTGGCGCTGAGCCGCCGTAATCCCTAAAGACAAGGTTAGGTAAGCCCGACCTGATCATTAATATCTATCATATCTAAGAATGCAGAGAACTCTATAACCTTATTACGCCAACTACCCCCTGGCGACAAGAAGTTCCAAACAAGGGGTGATCCATTCCAAATATTACCAAAATAAGTGGGCACTTAAAGTGGACCAAAACCTACCCTGGCGTCTATGAGACTCATCAGCACTAGGCCGGATGTTTCTGGCTGTACGAGGAGTGAGACTTGATGAGTCGCAAGCCAGTATGTGGAGGCTCAAAGGTAAAGGGAAAGAGGTGCTTTCCTGAAATGGAAAGTATTTGCACAGCACCCAACACAAGGAAAAATAACATTACCCATCAGTCCTTGCAGCAGGCGGATACAGCCAGAAACATCCGGTCTAGTGCTGATGAGAGCCTAAAGCTCAAAACACGTGTCCACCAGTTGGATAAGTTTGGATGTGTAAATTTAACGCTAATCCTCGGCATTGCACCCTTAGCGTTTCTAAGAGCTTCGGGTTGCTCAGAGACATAAAGAGATGATTTGCATAGCTCCGCCTGCTGCAAGGGTTGATGGGTAATGCGTTTTTTTCCTTGTGTTGGGTGCTGTGCAAATACTTTCCATTTTAGAAAAGCGCCTCCTTTCCTTTACCTTTGAGTAGAGGGTCGTTTGGTGTGTTTAGCGCCCCCTATATGAAGCCTAATATGGGTCTCTCCACATAGTAACTCTGTTCTAGTATTTACATATGCGAAATCGACCCCCGGGTCATGGAAAGATTCTGCAACCGCTGTATCTCTCTTGTCCTGCGTGCTACCTGCCAGGTCACAGTAAATTACCTGATTTTTATTTTGCCCCACGGGCTTCTCTGGGCCCACCTGGCAAGGGACCCCACGGGCTTCTCTGGGCACACCGGGCAAGGGACCCCACGGGCTTCTCTGGGCCCACCGGGCAAGGGACCCCACGGGCTTCTCTGGGCACACCGGGCAAGGGACCCCACGGGCTTCTCTGGGCCCACCGGGCAAGGGACCCCACGGGCTTCTCTGGGCCCACCGGGCAAGGGACCCCACGGGCTTCTCTGGGCACCCCGGGCAAGGGACCCCACGGGCTTCTCTGGGCACACCTGGCAAGGGACCCCACAGGCTTCTCTGGGCCCACCGGGCAAGGGACCCCACAGGCTTCTCTGGGCCCACCGGGAAAGGGACCAGGCATCTTCTCTCCTGAACTATACTGCTGACTTGTTGATACTTTGAGCAGGGGTTGTACATTTCCTATTTTTATTTTTAGCGCTATTAGTTACCAGTCACCGTATTCTTTGCCCTATAACACGCACATGACCATAAGACGCAGCTAGGTTTTTGAGGAGGAAAATAGGAAGAAAAAAATATTCTAAACCAAATGTGCTAAAACCCCCATTACAGGCAATGTGGCATTCTCCCCTCCCATTCCCCATATAGGCAGTGTGACACCCCCCTCCCATTCCCCATATAGGCAGTGTGGCATTCCCCCCCTCCCATTCCCCATATAGGCAGTGTGACATTCCCCCTCCCATTCCCCATATAGACAGTGTGGCATTCCCCCTCCCATTCCCCATATAGGCAGTGTGACATTCCCCCCCTCCCATTCCCCATATAGGCAGTGTGACATTCCCCCCTCCCATTCCCCATATAGGCAGTGTGACATTCCCCCTCCCATTCCCCATATAGACAGTGTGACATTCCCCCTCCCATTCCCCATATAGACAGTGTGGCATTCCCCCTCCCATTCCCCATATAGGCAGTGTGGCATTCCCCCTCCCATTCCCCATATAGGCAGTGTGACATTCCCCCCTCCCATTCCCCATATAGGCAGTGTGGCATTCCCCCTCCCATTCCCCATATAGGCAGTGTGGCATTCCCCCTCCCATTCCCCATATAGGCAGTGTGGCATTCCCCCTCCCATTCCCCATATAGGCAGTGTGGCATCCCCCCTCCCATTCCCCATATAGGCAGTGTGACATTCCCCCTCCCATTCCCCATATAGGCAGTGTGACATTCCCCCTCCCATTCCCCTTATAGACAGTGTGACATTCCCCCTCCCATTCCCCATATAGGCAGTGTGACATTCCCCCTCCCATTCCCCTTATAGGCAGTGTGACATTCCCCCTCCCATTCCCCTTATAGACAGTGTGACATTCCCCCTCCCATTCCCCATATAGGCAGTGTGACATTCCCCCTCCCATTCCCCATATAGGCAGTGTGACATCCCCCCTCCCATTCCCCATATAGGCAGTGTGGAATTCCCCCTCCCATTCCCCATATAGGCAGTGTGGAATTCCCCCTCCCATTCCCCATATAGGCAGTGTGACATCCCCCCTCCCATTCCCCATATAGGCAGTGTGGAATTCCCCCTCCCATTCCCCATATAGGCAGTGTGACATTCCCCCTCCCATTCCCCATATAGGCAGTGTCACATTCCTCCTCCCATTCCCCATATAGGCAGTGTGGCATTACCCCCTCCCATTCCCCATATAGGCAGTGTGGCATTACCCCCTCCCATTCCCCATATAGGCAGTGTGACATTCCCCCTCCCATTCCCCATATAGGCAGTGTGACATTCCCCCTCCCATTCCCCATATAGGCAGTGTGACATCCCCCCCCCCCATTCCCCATATAGGCAGTGTGACATTCCCCCTCCCATTCCCCATATAGGCAGTGTGGCATCCCCCCTCCCATTCCCCATATAGGCAGTGTGACATTCCCCCTCCCATTCCCCATATAGGCAGTGTGACATCCCCCCCCCCCATTCCCCATATAGGCAGTGTGGCATTCCCCCTCCCATTCCCCATATAGGCAGTGTGACATTCCCCATATAGGCAGTGTGACATTCTCCCTCCCATTCCCCATATAGGCAGTGTGACATTCTCCCTCCCATTCCCCATATAGGCAGTGTGACATTCCCCCCTCCCATTCCCCATATAGGCAGTGTGGCATTCCCCCTCCCATTCCCCATATAGGCAGTGTGACATTCCCCCTTCCCATTCCCCATATAGGCAGTGTGACATTCCCCCTCCCATTCCCCATATAGGCAGTGTGGCATTCCCCCTCCCATTCCCCATATAGGCAGTGTGACATTCCCCCTCCCATTCCCCATATAGGCAGTGTGACATTCTCCCTCCCATTCCCCATATAGGCAGTGTGACATTCTCCCTCCCATTCCCCATATAGGCAGTGTGACATTCCCCCCTCCCATTCCCCATATAGGCAGTGTGACATTCCCCCTCCCATTCCCCATATAGGCAGTGTGACATTCCCCCTCCCATTCCCCATATAGGCAGTGTGACATTCCCCCTCCCATTCCCCATATAGGCAGTGTGGCATTCCCCCTCCCATTCCCCATATAGGCAGTGTGACATTCCCCATATAGGCAGTGTGACATTCTCCCTCCCATTCCCCATATAGGCAGTGTGACATTCTCCCTCCCATTCCCCATATAGGCAGTGTGACATTCCCCCCTCCCATTCCCCATATAGGCAGTGTGACATTCCCCCTCCCATTCCCCATATAGGCAGTGTGGAATTCCCCCTCCCATTCCCCATATAGGCAGGACATTCCCCCTCCCATTCCCCATATAGGCAGTGTGACATTCCCCCTCCCATTCCCCATATAGGCAGTGTGACATTCCCCCTCCCATTCCCCATATAGGCAGTGTGACATTCCCCCTCCCATTCCCCATATAGACAGTGTGACATTCCCCCTCCCATTCCCCATATAGGCAGTGTGACATTCCCCCTCCCATTCCCCATATAGGCAGTGTGGCATTCCCCCTCCCATTCCCCATATAGGCAGTGTGACATTCCCCCTCCCATTCCCCATATAGGCAGTGTGACATTCTCCCTCCCATTCCCCATATAGGCAGTGTGACATTCTCCCTCCCATTCCCCATATAGGCAGTGTGACATTCCCCCCTCCCATTCCCCATATAGGCAGTGTGACATTCCCCCTCCCATTCCCCATATAGGCAGTGTGACATTCCCCCTCCCATTCCCCATATAGGCAGTGTGACATTCCCCCTCCCATTCCCCATATAGGCAGTGTGGCATTCCCCCTCCCATTCCCCATATAGGCAGTGTGACATTCCCCATATAGGCAGTGTGACATTCTCCCTCCCATTCCCCATATAGGCAGTGTGACATTCTCCCTCCCATTCCCCATATAGGCAGTGTGACATTCCCCCCTCCCATTCCCCATATAGGCAGTGTGACATTCCCCCTCCCATTCCCCATATAGGCAGTGTGGAATTCCCCCTCCCATTCCCCATATAGGCAGGACATTCCCCCTCCCATTCCCCATATAGGCAGTGTGACATTCCCCCTCCCATTCCCCATATAGGCAGTGTGACATTCCCCCTCCCATTCCCCATATAGGCAGTGTGACATTCCCCCTCCCATTCCCCATATAGACAGTGTGACATTCCCCTCCCATTCTCCATATAGGCAGTGTGACATTCCCCCTCCCATTCCCCATATAGGCAGTGTGACATTCCCCCTCCCATTCCCCATATAGGCAGTGTGACATTCTCCCTCCCATTCCCCATATAGGCAGTGTGACATTCCCCATCCCATTCCCCATATAGGCAGTGTGACATTCCCCCCTCCCATTCCCCATATAGGCAGTGTGACATTCCCCCTCCCATTCCCCATATAGGCAGTGTGACATTCCTCCTCCCATTCCCCATATAGGCAGTGTGACATTCCCCCTCCCATTCCCCATATAGGCAGTGTGACATTCCCCCTCCCATTCCCCATATAGGCAGTGTGGCATTCCTCCTCCCATTCCCCATATAGGCAGTGTGACATTCCCCCTCCCATTCCCCATATAGGCAGTGTGGAATTCCCCCTCCCATTCCCCATATAGACAGTGTGACATTCCCCCTCCCATTCCCCATATAGACAGTGTGACATTCCCCCCCTCCCATTCCCCATATAGGCAGTGTGGCATTCCCCCTCCCATTCCCCATATAGGCAGTGTGGCATTCCTCCTCCCATTCCCCATATAGGCAGTGTGACATTCCCCCTCCCATTCCCCATATAGGCAGTGTGGAATTCCCCCTCCCATTCCCCATATAGACAGTGTGACATTCCCCCTCCCATTCCCCATATAGACAGTGTGACATTCCCCCCCTCCCATTCCCCATATAGGCAGTGTGGCATTCCCCCTCCCATTCCCCATATAGGCAGTGTGGCATTACCCCCTCCCATTCCCCATATAGGCAGTGTGACATTCCCCCTCCCATTCCCCATATAGGCAGTGTGGAATTCCCCCTCCCATTCCCCATATAGACAGTGTGACATTCCCCCTCCCATTCCCCATATAGACAGTGTGACATTCCCCCCCTCCCATTCCCCATATAGGCAGTGTGGCATTCCCCCTCCCATTCCCCATATAGGCAGTGTGACATCCCCCCTCCCATTCCCCATATAGGCAGTGTGACATTCCCCCCCTCCCATTCCCCATATAGGCAGTGTGGCATTCCCCCTCCCATTCCCCATATAGGCAGTGTGGCATTACCCCCTCCCATTCCCCATATAGGCAGTGTGACATTCCTCCTCCCATTCCCCATATAGGCAGTGTGACATTCCCCCTCCCATTCCCCATATAGGCAGTGTGGCATTCCTCCTCCCATTCCCCATATAGGCAGTGTGACATTCCCCTCCCATTCTCCATATAGGCAGTGTGACATTCCCCCCTCCCATTCCTCATATAGGCAGTGTGACATTCCCCCTCCCATTCCCCATATAGACAGTGTGACATTCCCCCCCTCCCATTCCCCATATAGGCAGTGTGGCATTCCCCCTCCCATTCCCCATATAGGCAGTGTGGCATTCCCCCCTCCCATTCCCATATAGACAGTGTGGCATTCCCCCTCCCATTCCCCATATAGGCAGTGTGACATTCCCCCTCCCATTCCCCATATAGGCAGTGTGGCATTCCCCCTCCCATTCCCCATATAGGCAGTGTGACATTCCCCCTCCCAATCCCCATATAGGCAGTGTGACATTCCCCCCTCCCATTCCCCATATAGGCAGTGTGACATCCCCCCTCCCATTCCCCATATAGGCAGTGTGACATTCCCCCTCCCATTCCCCATATAGGCAGTGTGACATTCCCCCTCCCATTCCCCATATAGGCAGTGTGACATTCCCCCTCCCATTCCCCATATAGGCAGTGTGACATCCCCCCTCCCATTCCCCATATAGGCAGTGTGACATTCCCCCTCCCATTCCCCATATAGGCAGTGTGACATTCCCCTCCCATTCTCCATATAGGCAGTGTGACATTCCCCCTCCCATTCCCCATATAGGCAGTGTGACATTCCCCCTCCCATTCCCCATATAGGCAGTGTGGCATTCCCCCCTCCCATTCCCATATAGACAGTGTGGCATTCCCCCTCCCATTCCCCATATAGGCAGTGTGACATTCCCCCTCCCATTCCCCATATAGGCAGTGTGGCATTCCCCCCTCCCATTCCCATATAGACAGTGTGGCATTCCCCCTCCCATTCCCCATATAGGCAGTGTGACATTCCCCCTCCCATTCCCCATATAGGCAGTGTGACATTCCCCCCTCCCATTCCCCATATAGGCAGTGTGGCATTCCCCCTCCCATTCCCCATATAGGCAGTGTGACATTCCCCCTCCCATTCCCCATATAGGCAGTGTGGCATTCCCCCTCCCATTCCCCATATAGGCAGTGTGACATTCCCCCTCCCATTCCCCATATAGGCAGTGTGGCATTCCCCCTCCCATTCCCCATATAGGCAGTGTGGCATTCCCCCCTCCCATTCCCCATATAGGCAGTGTGGCATTCCCCCTCCCATTCCCCATATAGGCAGTGTGGCATTCCCCCTCCCATTCCCCATATAGGCAGTGTGACATTCCCCTCCCATTCCCCATATAGGCAGTGTGACATTCCCCCTCCCATTCCCCATATAGGCAGTGTGACATTCCCCCTCCCATTCCCCATATAGGCAGTGTGGCATTCTCCCCTCCCATTCCCCATATAGGCAGTGTGACATTCCCCCTCCCATTCCCCATATAGGCAGTGTGACATTCCTCCTCCCATTCCCCATATAGGCAGTGTGGCATTCCCCCTCCCATTCCCCATATAGGCAGTGTGGCATTCTCCCCTCCCATTCCCCATATAGGCAGTGTGACATTCCCCCTCCCATTCCCCATATAGGCAGTGTGACATTCCTCCTCCCATTCCCCATATAGGCAGTGTGGCATTCTCCCCTCCCATTCCCCATATAGGCAGTGTGACATTCCTCCTCCCATTCCCCATATAGGCAGTGTGACATTCCCCCCTCCCATTCCCCATATAGGCAGTGTGACATTCCTCCTCCCATTCCCCATATAGGCAGTGTGACATTCCCTCCTTCCATTCCCCATATAGGCAGTGTGGCATTCTCCCCTCCCATTCCCCATATAGGCAGTGTGACATTCCCCCTCCCATTCCCCATATAGGCAGTGTGGCATTCCCCCTCCCATTCCCCATATAGGCAGTGTGGCATTCCCCCTCCCATTCCCCATATAGGCAGTGTGGCATCCCCCCTCCCATTCCCCATATAGGCAGTGTGACATTCCCCCTCCCATTCCCCATATAGGCAGTGTGGCATTCTCCCCTCCCATTCCCCATATAGGCAGTGTGACATTCCCCCTCCCATTCCCCATATAGGCAGTGTGACATTCCTCCTCCCATTCCCCATATAGGCAGTGTGGCATTCTCCCCTCCCATTCCCCATATAGGCAGTGTGACATTCCTCCTCCCATTCCCCATATAGGCAGTGTGGCATTCTCCCCTCCCATTCCCCATATAGGCAGTGTGACATTCCCCCTCCCATTCCCCATATAGGCAGTGTGGCATTCCCCCTCCCATTCCCCATATAGGCAGTGTGGCATTCCCCCTCCCATTCCCCATATAGGCAGTGTGGCATCCCCCCTCCCATTCCCCATATAGGCAGTGTGACATTCCCCCTCCCATTCCCCATATAGGCAGTGTGACATTCCTCCTCCCATTCCCCATATAGGCAGTGTGGCATTCCCCCCTCCCATTCCCCATATAGGCAGTGTGACATTCCCCCTCCCATTCCCCATATAGACAGTGTGACATCCCCCTCCCATTCCCCATATAGGCAGTGTGACATTCCCCTCCCATTCCCCATATAGGCAGTGTGGCATTCCCCCTCCCATTCCCCATATAGGCAGTGTGACATTCCCCTCCCATTCCCCATATAGGCAGTGTGACATTCCCCCCTCCCATTCCCCATATAGGCAGTGTGGCATTCCCCCTCCCATTCCCCATATAGGCAGTGTGGCATTCCCCCTCCCCATTCCCCATATAGGCAGTGTGGCATTCCCCCCTCCCATTCCCCATATAGGCAGTGTGACATTCCCCCTCCCATTCCCCATATAGGCAGTGTGACATTCCCCCCTCCCATTCCCCATATAGGCAGTGTGACATTCCCCCTCCCATTCCCCATATAGGCAGTGTGGCATGCCCCCCTCCCATTCCCCATATAGGCAGTGTGGCATTCCCCCCTCCCATTCCCCATATAGGCAGTGTGGCATTCCCCCCTCCCATTCCCCATATAGGCAGTGTGGCATTCCCCCCTCCCATTCCCCATATAGGCAGTGTAACATTCCCCCTCACATTCCCCATATAGGCAGTGTGACATTCCCCCTCCCATTCCTCATATAGGCAGTGTGGCATTCCCCCCTCCCATTCCCCATATAGACAGTGTGGCATTCCCCCCTCCCATTCCCCATATAGACAGTGTGACATTCCCCCTCCCATTCCCCATATAGGCAGTGTGGCATTCCCCCCTCCCATTCCCCATATAGACAGTGTGGCATTCCCCCCTCCCATTCCCCATATAGACAGTGTGGCATGCCCCCCTCCCATTCCCCATATAGGCAGTGTGGCATTCCCCCCTCCCATTCCCCATATAGGCAGTGTGGCATTCCCCCCTCCCATTCCCCATATAGGCAGTGTGACATCCCCCCCCCCCATTCCCCATATAGGCAGTGTGACATTCCCCCTCCCGTTCCCCATATAAGCAGTGTGACATTCCCCCTCCCATTCCCCATATAGGCAGTGTGACATTCCCCCTCCCATTCCCCATATAGGCAGTGTGACATTCCCCCTCCCATTCCCCATATAGGCAGTGTGGCATTCCCCCTCCCATTCCCCATATAGGCAGTGTGGCATCCCCCCTCCCATTCCCCATATAGGCAGTGTGGCATTCCCCTCCCATTCCCCATATAGGCAGTGTGGCATTCCCCCCTCCCATTCCCCATATAGGCAGTGTGACATTCCCTCCTCCCATTCCCCATATAGGCAGTGTGGCATTCCCCCCTCCCATTCCCCATATAGGCAGTGTGGCATTCCCCCCTCCCATTCCCCATATAGGCAGTGTGACATTCCCTCCTCCCATTCCCCATATAGGCAGTGTGGCATTCCCCTCCCATTCCCCATATAGGCAGTGTGGAATTCCCCCTCCCATTCCCCATATAGGCAGTGTGACATTCCCCCCTCCCATTCCCCATATAGGCAGTGTGACATCCCCCCCTCCCATTCCCCATATAGGCAGTGTGGCATGTCCCCTCCCATTCCCCATATAGGCAGTGTGGCATTCCCCTCCCATTCCCCATATAGGCAGTGTGGAATTCCCCCTCCCATTCCCCATATAGGCAGTGTGACATTCCCCCTCCCATTCCCCATATAGGCAGTGTGGCATGTCCCCTCCCATTCCCCATATAGGCAGTGTGGCATGTCCCCTCCCATTCCCCATATAGGCAGTGTGGCATTCCCCTCCCATTCCCCATATAGGCAGTGTGACATTCCCCCCTCCCATTCCCCATATAGGCAGTGTGACATTCCCCCCTCCCATTCCCCATATAGGCAGTGTGGCATGTCCCCTCCCATTCCCCATATAGGCAGTGTGACATTCCCCCTCCCATTCCCCATATAGGCAGTGTGGCATTCCCCCTCCCATTCCCCATATAGGCAGTGTGACATTCCCCCCTCCCATTCCCCATATAGGCAGTGTGGCATGTCCCCTCCCATTCCCCATATAGGCAGTGTGACATTCCCCCTCCTATTCCCCATATAGGCAGTGTGACATTCCCCCTCCCATTCCCCATATAGGCAGTGTGGCATGTCCCCTCCCATTCCCCATATAGGCAGTGTGACAGAATGACCCCAACCCCCCTAGAAAAAAAAAAGAAAACACATGAACGCTGTCCCTGCTCGGGCTCCGGTGCTGCTCCGGCCTCTCGGGTGATAGCGCTCTCCTTCCTGAGAGGTGGTGGCGACGCCAGAAGCCAGAGCAGGGACAGGGGACAGCGTTCATTCACCTTTCCCGTCCTCCCACTGCTCCTCTGGCCTGGTGGCTGTGGCGCGGGCCCAAGACTCACGTAAGTATACATTTATATTCGCCCCATAAGACGCACTGACATCCCTTGGAAGGGAACGTTTCCGGGCTGCGAGGGCCCCTCCTCAGCTGAGCGTCAGATGAACGCCGAGCGCTGGACGCAATACCACATTTATGAAGGCGATTCTGGTGGGCGACCGATTCATCATCACAGATGGCTCAGCGGATCCCGGCGGCGCTCTAGCTTCCAGAGCCTGGTATTACCTGTCGCTACCTATCGCTCTCCCATACATTTCAATGGACAATACTTTTCTTCTGTTTTCTTTTATTTATTTTTTTGTTTTGTATCAAATCATCATGTGACCTCTCCTGGCCTAGAAAGAGTCATTTTTGAAAACTTTTTTGATTTTTTATATTTTTATGCAGAATTGTCATTACACATCGGGCACTAAAGTGTTCATGTTACAGTGTTATAACAATGTCATTCCATGTGTGGATATGTGATCAGAAACGGACTTTAATCACACAGCATCTGGCGCTCTGGGCTACAGCAACACAATTTTGAACGCCGGCGCTGTGTTTTTTTTTTGATGAATATGGTTTGAGTCGCACTGACCAGTCGCTACCGTTCGCTCCCATACAGCGCTGTACTGGTGTTATAGCGACTCACACATCAAATTCATCAATGCCGGACATGTTACTACAGCAACTGAGGAGCTCTGTAATAGTGACTCGCGGCCAATCAGAGCGACCACTAGCGCCGCTGTACAGGCGCTCATCTGCTATTACCTGCTGCTAGTAATGAATCAGCCTGTATGTTAACAATGTTATCTCTGTAACTTTTTGATTTATAAACAGTTTTTGCACAATTTAATCTTCAGTTGTGGTGTGCGGTCCTGAATTTAAATCCATTGGATCTTCTTTGTCCCTGGGGCAGGGCTGTATTTACCATTAGGCAGCCCTAGGCACGTGCCTAGGGTGGCAACCTGGAAGGGGGGGAGGGCTCTGCCCTTATTACTGTAGTAAAGAAAACAAAACTCCTAGAACATTAATGCCTCGTAAGAAGCACACCCCCAGCCCCAACAGGACGCAGAGTGTATTTGTGGGTGAAGGGGGGGGGGGGGCAATGGGTTAAACACAGACCGGATCATCTTCCCGCCACTGGTGTGGTCATGTGACCCCTTTATGTCAGAACACAGTAAAAGATGCTCGTCTGCTTCTCTGCATTTCCCCTTTGCGCCCTCTAGCCCATTGCACCGTTTTCCCCTATACGCTTAGGGCCTAGGGCACCATGTTCAGCAAATACGGCCCTGCCCTGGGGTATAGGGACTGAGGTGCAGCACCCATGCATCCAGCGTTCTTTTTTTCTTTATTCATAAAAAAATTCCCCAAACTTAAGCCAACGGTAGAGCGGGGCTAGGCGGACCCCCCAAGACGTGTGCGGGCCCTTCTAGGGGGGGTAGGGGCCCCCTGCGCACGAATGTGCGAAATAGCAGGAAATTTGAAAAAAAACCAAAAACCGCTCCACTTCCGGCGGCTACAGGGGGAGCGGGACGAGGCGGGAGGCTCATGATGGGCGGGGCACTCGGCGGCCCGGTAAAGCTTGTTGCAAGAGCCGGTAAAATTTGGAAAAAAAATAAAAAAATCCAAAGGTAGAGCGGGACTAGGCGGACCCCCCAAGACGTGTGCGGGCCCTTCTAGGGGGGTAGGGGCCCCCTGCGCACGAATGCGGGAAATAGCGGGAAATTTGAAAAAAAAACGCTCCACTTCCGGCGGCTACAGGGGGAGCGGGACAAGGCGGGAGGCTCATGATGGGCGGGGCACTCGGCGGCCCGGTAAAGCTTGTTGCAAGAGCCGGTAAAATTTGGAAAAAAATAAAAAATTCCCCAAGCATAAGCCAAAGGTAGAGCGGGGCTAAGCGGACCCACACGAGGCAAGAACTTTAATTAAAACACCCCGCTCCGGCGTCATTGACAGCAGGAGGAGGCGGGGCCATTAAGCCGGACGGGAGCTCGCCGCGGCCCGGTAGAGCTTGTTGCCAGAGCCGGTAAAATGTGTTAAAAAATAAAAAATTCCCCAAACTTTATTATGTTATCAGTTCGCTCCTTTCCCAACTCTTATTTAATAAATGTTAAATGTCTCTTCTCTTGCTTCAGGCCCATTTTCTATAAGACTAATATATATAATAATATATATAATAATTATATATATAAACGTTTGACACTTTGCAGGAGACGGACAAGCTTGAGGATGAGAAATCATCGCTACAGAAGGAAATAGCTGAGCTTCAGAAGCAGAAGGACAAGCTGGAGCTGATCCTCGACGCCCACCATCCAATCTGCAAAGTGGCCCACGGTCAACACACCCAGCGGGCGGAGTCCGCTAAACCCGTCAAGGAAGAGCCTCACGAAGAACCGGGCCGCAGCTCTAAAGTGAAGCTTCCGAGGATAGAGATCAGCGCCACGCTTCTGGAACCCGAAGCTCTGCACACTCCCACTTTGATGAAGACCCCGTCCGTTACGCCCTTTACCCCAACGTTGGTGTTCAGCTATCCCGGCCCTCAGGAATCGTGTTCTACGGCTCATCGCAAGCTCAGTACCAGCAGCAGCGGCAGCAGCGGGGATCACAGCCCTGGGTCTTTGAGTTCTCCGACTTTACTGACTCTTTAAAGTGGACCAAAACACACGCCCCAACAGCCCTGGAATCTATAAGATTCCAGGGCCACTAGTGTCCCTTTCCCATCCAGAATCGGGATGAGTGAAAACCCCCAGGTTTCCCGGAAACTCATCTTCTTTCCCGGTCCAACGGCACATGCGCGAGCAGCTCCACATCCCCACTATCCCTTTAGAAGGGCGTGTGCCCACACCAGGCATTTGTGCGGGTACGCTCCCTGTTAGAGGGTAGTGGGGGATGCAGCCGCCAGCGCTCTCGGCTGGATTCGGCTCGTTAGACAAGCCGAGTTTACGTCAGCGTGCCGATTGGACAGGAGGCTGCACATGCGCAGTAGGACCGGAGAAAGGAGAGTTAGTTGAGGTTCCCCAGGGGCTGGGGTTTTCCACATCCTCATTATCCCTTTAGAAAGGCGAGGCATGTCCACGCCACGCATTGTGTACACGTTCCTTGTTAGAGCGAGCTCGTCTGGATTCGGCTCCATGCCTAGCCGAGTTTACGTCAGCGCGCCGATTGGACAGGAGGCTGCACATGCGCAGCAGGAGCGGAGAAAGGAGAGTTGAGTTGAGATGCCCCAGGGGCAGAGGAGTAGCTAGGCTTTCTGGAACCTGGGACAAAGATTCGAAAATGGCGCCACCACCTGTACTCAGGCGCCCCCAAGACCTACTGCACCCGGGGCAAGTGCCCCTCCTGCTCCCCCCTAGCTACGCCCCTGCCCCAAGGGCTAGGATCAAAACCCATGATAGTCAAAATCCTGGGTTTTGGCGCACTTTAAGCTTTGGTTTTATTACAGGGGAGAAAAAAAATCTCAGTTAGTCTTACCAAACTATAATGGAGTGGACGTGGACCTAAGCCACACCTTCCTGCCAATGAGGAGCACCGAACCAATATCAAATTTGCAAATGTTATTACAAGTTAATTACACTCAAACCAATGTAAGCTAAAATACATAAAACATAAAGACACAAGACACTTAAAAACACTGCTGCAAGACTCCCTATAATCTCCACAAAAAATAACCTATAATATCCGCCTCTTAAGGCCCTAAATAAAGTGCAATTGGGCCAAACAGCCCCCTAATAGAATAGAATAGAATAGAAAGAAAGCACACCCTGTATTTTATATTTTGGTGCCGGCACAATAAATACCATATTTTAAATGAGCCTCTATTAGAAATAAAGTGCAATAATAGCAAAATTAAGTGCGATAGTATTAAAACAATCCAACACAAAGTGACCAGTGCATAACAATAACTACATGATAACTGCATAAGTTATATATATATATATATATGTAACCAAATAAGCACAGAGCAAAAACAGTTCAGTGTTTCAACTAATACGCAGCTCCTCGGTATGATCCAAAAGAAGCTGTAATCCCAGTGCGCATGCACAAAGTCCACAATGTGCCCGTCACCCTTAGGAAATATTCTTACCAGAAGGTTCAAGATTAGCAGGCAGAAACATATGTCATACACTCTCCTATTATGCAGAGGTCGTCTTTCCAAAATATATGCTTGTAGGTCCTCTTTCAGTCTTTATACACCATTGGACTCAATGTAGTCCAAAAACCAAAAAAGGAAAAGAAAAGATATCTAGTGCAACTCTGTCAGTTAATGATTCAGGCTTTAATAAAACTCATATGCACTTACACAGTAATGTAGATTAATAGCATAAAAGGATTTCCCGTCTGAGAGGTGTTCCCCCAAGTTCCCACACGCGGCCGTCGTTGGGAAATAGAGAAAATCACTCCAATCAACAAGGAATAACAAGAGAGCCTCTAACAAGGGGAGTGTGGGCTCTCTTGTTATTCCTTGTTGATTGGAGTGATTTTCTCTATTTCCCAACGACGGCCGCGTGTGGGAACTTGGGGGAACACCTCTCAGACGGGAAATCCTTTTATGCTATTAATCTACATTACTGTGTAAGTGCATATGAGTTTTATTAAAGCCTGAATCATTAACTGACAGAGTTGCACTAGATATCTTTTCTTTTCCTTTTTTGGTTTTTGGACTACATTGAGTCCAATGGTGTATAAAGACTGAAAGAGGACCTACAAGCATATATTTTGGAAAGACGACCTCTGCATAATAGGAGAGTGTATGACATATGTTTCTGCCTGCTAATCTTGAACCTTCTGGTAAGAATATTTCCTAAGGGTGACGGGCACATTGTGGACTTTGTGCATGCGCACTGGGATTACAGCTTCTTTTGGATCATACCGAGGAGCTGCGTATTAGTTGAAACACTGAACTGTTTTTGCTCTGTGCTTATTTGGTTACATTCTATTGAGGACTGGTGGGATAAGTGGTCCAGCACGTTTGAGCATTTTTAAAGACATAAAGTTATCTTCATATGTAATTGAACCATCATTATTGAGATTAAGCGCGGTGTTTTCCTGTATTTGATTTTATATATATATATATATATATATATATATATATATATATTTATTTATACAATAAAATAAATGAATCAGTGAATAAATGTAAAGTATATTGCACAGAATATCCCTTGGACAAATACAAAGAATTAATAAAGTATGAATACACTAGTACAATCAGTGACACAAAAAAGTGCAAGTGCCAGCAGCAATTATTATGAGATTACCAGACCTTATATAGGGCAGTCCAGAGAGCAAGTGTAGGAGAGGAAAACAGCGGCATCACCCGCGCACACGGCTCCCGTGCCGCTTCAAAGGGTGAGGGTCAGTTAGTCTTTCTACGAGTCCTTCAGGACGGCCATGAGGAAACACAAACTGAGACAGGTTAAAAGCCTCACACCCCCCCCCCCCTGTCCTCTACAAAAAAATGTAGCTCCAGTAGCCACTACGGAAGGTAGTACACACCGCCGCACCAAAAAAAGACCTCAAAAGTAAGTATCAGTACATAGATAATATAAGATTTTAGGTCAGCACTCCTTAAAAAGTCCAACTTTTATTTGTGTCCATTAAAAGCATCTCCAGAAATAATCAAAACAGCCATAAAACCATATTACCAGAACCCCGACAGATGAAAAAAAAAGCGTGCAGCTCTAACGCGTTTCAGACGCTAACGGGTCCTTAACCATAGACCATAGATGTTTGATAATATAATCATATCAGTTTATTCAATTAAAAAGAGACAGACAACCTCATAAATACACGAATCACACTTATACATACACACACATATACATTTATAAGAGGGACTACCCCCCCCCCCGGGCAAGTGCAATAATCAAATTCCAGATTTTTCTGAATTTCATCATACCCTATAATCACTATCAAAAATTAAATAATACGAATCAAATAATGCTAATAAAGCGCTAATGTGCCCATTAATGTGCAAAAGATGCCAACAAAGTGCAATAATCAAATTCCATATATTCCTGAATCTCATCATACCCTATAATCCCTATCAAAAATTAAATAATACGAATCAAATAAAGTGCTAATAAAGCGCTAATGTGCCCATTAATGCGCAAAAGATGCCAACAAAGTGCAATAATCAAATTCCATATATTCCTGAATCTCATCATACCCTATAATCCCTATCAAAAATTAAATAATACGAATCAAATAAAGTGCTAATAAAGCGCTAATGTGCCCATTAATGCGCAAAAGATGCCAACAAAGTGCAAATGCGCAATGAATACTAATAAGGAAAGAGTTCACTTAAGTGATGCCCGAAAGGATGATAGCTCCACTACTCCAATACTAGCAGATAAGAATCTCACGCGTTCCGTGGCCCCATATAGCAGGCTACTTCTTCATGTATAATGCAAGTAGTCCAAAAAAACAGAAGGCCCTTATTAAACGGGGGGGGGGGGGGGGGGGTGTGACCTGTAGAAAGACTAACAGGGATTTTTCTCCCTACGTCCGTGCTGATCGGATGAGAGCCCGTAGGACAGGGAAGGATGAGTCGGGCGACCTAGGGGGTTTCACACAGCCCGATCGAGGGGTACCTGGGGGCAAAGACCAAAACCCAAGATGGTCAAAATCCTAGGTTTTGGTCCACTTTAAGACGGTCTTGGAGAGAAGATTGCCTTTTATGAGTGTTACGTTATGTCTGTAGCATTCTAAGTTAGACTTACGCCAGTGTTGAAATTGCTGTAGATCCCTTATATAGGATCAGAGTCACATACTAGTTAAGCATGCTATTACGTTTCCCTATGTTGTTTCTTTTTTATGAATGTATTTGTCATTTGGTAGATGCGTGTCCTTGTCCAAGGTCACAAGGTCAGTCACAAGGTCAGAGCTATATAAGACCACAGGGTCACAGTTCAGGCAGAGCCGACAGTTACCTGCATGTCCACTGTTGTGAGGTCAGTAAAATAGTTAGCGGCTGAGCCGATGGTAGATTATATGACTATAACTATTACTATATGTGTAGGAGAGTCATGAGTAAAAGTAACGGCAGAGCCAGTGTACTTTATATTTATTATAGTATATTTTTTATATGGTTATTTTTTGGGGGAAAAAGAACACACATTTTGAAAGCAATTAATAAAAACACCCCGAAATAACTGCTGGTCATGTGTTTATTTTACCTTGTGTGCATTATTGAGGTTATGGGCATTATTGAAGATATGGGCATTAGTTATGGGCATTATAGAAGTTATGGGCATTGTAGAAGTTATGGGCATTATTGAGGATATGGGCATTATTGAGGTTATGGGCATTAGTTATGGGCATTGTAGAAGTTATGGGTATTATTGAGGTTATGGGCATTATTGAAGTTATGGGCATTAGTTATGGGCATTGTAGAAGTTACGGCATTACAGAAGTTATGGGCATTATTGAGGTTATGGGCATTATTGAAGTTATGGGCATTAGTTATGGGCATTGTAGAAGTTATGGGTATTATTGAGGTTATGGGCATTATTGGCATTATGGGCATTAGTTATGGGCATTATAGAAGTTATGGGCATTGTAGAAGTTATGGGCATTATTGAGGTTATGGGCATTATTGACATTATGGGCATTATTGAGGTTATGGGCATTATTGAGGTTATGGGCATTATTGAAGATATGGGCATTAGTTATGGGCATTGTAGAAGTTATGGGTATTATTGAGGTTATGGGCATTATTGGCATTATGGGCATTAGTTATGGGCATTATAGAAGTTATGGGCATTGTAGAAGTTATGGGCATTATTGAGGCTATGGGCATTATTGAGGTTATGGGCATTATTGGCATTATGGGCATTAGTTATGGGCATTATTGAGGATATGGGCATTATTGAAGTTATGGGCATTATTGTGGTTATGGGCATTATTGACATTATGGGCATTAGTTATGGGCATTGTAGAAGTTATGGGCATTATTGAAGTTATGGGCATTATTGAAGTTATGGGCATTGTAGAAGTTATGGGCATTGTAGAAGTTATGGGCATTATTGAGGTTATGGGCATTATTGAGGATATGGGCATTATTGAAGTTATGGGCATTATTGTGGTTATGGGCATTATTGACATTATGGGCATTGTAGAAGTTATGGGCATTGTAGAAGTTATGGGCATTATTGAAGTTATTGGCATTATTGAGGTTATGGGCATTATTAAAGATATGGGCATTAGTTATGGGCATTGTAGAAGTTATGGGCATTATTGACGTTAAAAACTCTAAGCATCCAAAAGGTAAGTTGCGCCTGATGGCGGGGTGGGGGGGGGGGGGGATGGGCCCTTTTTGTTTTAGGTCTGATGTTCCTCTTGTAAAACACAGAGTTGCAAACAAATAGAAAATTCTAAAAATAACAGATAAGCTCAGGACAATGAAGAAATCATTTTGATGCACAATAAAAAAACATTTAAAAAAGCCATTAAAAGTGGAATTACACAATAAACTGAGCTTTAGGTAGGTAGGTAGGTGGGCCCTGCGTGTGCTTAGTCCAGGTTACTATTTATTTTTAAGTTAAAGCTAATCTTCAAAAAGTTCCAGGCAAAACGAGCAGAAAAAGTCCAAGTTAGCTGACATAGGTCTGTAATAAAACTTTGGGAAGAGATAACCAACATCAGAAATTGTGTGGCCAGGGGTGGACTGACCATAGGGAGATCCAGGCAACTGCCCAGTGGGCCGCACTGCTTTAGGGCCAATTGTACTGCTGCTTTTAACAACCACAAGCCAGGGAACCCCAGCCCCCTGTACCCAGCCCCACTGTACCCACAAGCCGAGGAACCCCAGCCCCCTGTACCCAGCCCCACTGTACCCACAACCCAAGGAACCCCAGCCCCCTGTACCCAGCCCCACTGTATCCACAACCCAAGGAACCCCAGCCCCCTGTACCCAGCCCCACTGTACCCACAAGCCAAGGAACCCAAGCCCCCTGTACCCACAAGCCAAGGAATCCCAGACCCCTGTACCCAGCCCCACTGTACCCACAAGCCAAGGAACCCCAGCCCCCTGTACCCAGCCCCACTGTACCCACAAGCCAAGGAACCCAAGCCCCCTGTACCCACAAGCCAAGGAACCCCAGCCCCCTGTACCCACAAGCCAAGGAACCCCAGCCCACTGTACCCACAAGCCAAGGAACCCCAGCCCCCTGTACCCAGCCCCACTGTACCCACAAGCCAAGGAACCCCAGCCCCCTGTACCCAGCCCCACTGTACCCACAAGCCAAGGAACCCCAGCCCCACTGTACCCACAAGCCAAGGATCCCCAGCCCCACTGTACCCACAAGCCAAGGAACCCCAGCCCCACTGTACCCACAAGCCAAGGAACCCCAGCCCCCTGTACCCAGCCCCACTGTACCCACAAGCCAAGGAACCCCAGCCCCCTCTACCCAGCCCCACTGTACCCACAAGCCAAGGAACCCCAGCCCCCTCTACCCAGCCCCACTGTACCCACAAGCCAAGGATCCCCAGCCCCCTGTACCCAGCCCCACTGTACCCACAAGCCAAGGATCCCCAGCCCCCTGTACCCAGCCCCACTGTACCCACAAGCCAAGGAACCCCAGACCCCTGTACCCAGCCCCACTGTACCCACAAGCCAAGGAACCCCAGACCCCTGTACCCAGCCCCACTGTACCCACAAGCCAAGGAACCCCAGACCCCTGTACCCAGCCCCACTGTACCCACAAGCCAAGGATCCCCAGCCCTCCTGTACCCAGCCCCACTGTACCCACAAGCCATGGAACCCCAGCCCCCTGTACCTAGCCCCACTGTACCCACAAGCCAAGGAACCCCAGCCCCCTGTACCCACAAGCCAAGGAACCCCAGCCCCCTGTACCCAGCCCCACTGTACCCACAAGCCAAGGATCCCCAGCCCTCCTGTACCCAGCCCCACTGTACCCACAAGCCAAGGAACCCCAGCCCCCTGTACCATGCCCCCATTACCCACAAGCCAAGGAACCCCAGCCCCACTGTACCCAAAATCCAAGGAACCCCAGCCCCCTGTACCCAGCCCCACTGTACCCACAAGCCAAGGAACCCCAGCCCCCTGTACCCACAAGCCAAGGAACCCCAGCCCCCTGTACCCAGCCCCACTGTACCCACGAGCCAAGGAACCCCAGCCGCCTCTACCCAGCCCCACTGTACCCACGAGCCAAGGAACCCCAGCCCCCTCTACCCAGCCCCACTGTACCCACAAGCCAAGGAACCCCAGCCCCCTGTACCCAGCCCCACTGTACCCACAAGCCAAGGAACCCCAGCCCCCTGTACCCAGCCCCACTGTACCCACAAGCCAAGGAACCCCAGCCCCCTGTACCCAGCCCCACTGTACCCACAAGCCAAGGAACCCCAGCCCCCTGTACCCAGCCCCACTGTACCCACATGCCAAGGAACCCCAGCCCCCTGTAACCAGAAGCCAAGGAACCCCAGCCCCCTGTACCCAGCCCCACTGTACCCACAACCCAGGGAACCCCAACCCCCTGTACCCAGCCCCACTGTACCCACAAGCCAAGGAACCCCAGTCCCCTGTACCCAGCCCCACTGTATCCACGAGCCAAGGAACCCCAGCCCACTGTACCCACAAGCCAAGGAACCCCAGCCCCATACACCCAGGCCCACTGTTCCCACAAGCCAAGGAACCCCAGCCCCCTGTACCCAGCCCCACTGTACCCACAAGCCAAGGAACCCCAGACTCCTGTACCCAGCCCCACTGTACCCACAAGCCAAGGAACCCCAGCCCCCTGTACCCAGCCCCACTGTACCCACAAGCCAAGGAACCCCAGACCCCTGTACCCAGCCCCACTGTACCCACAAGCCAAGGAACCTCAGCCCCCTGTACCCAGCCCCACTGTACCCACAAGCCAACGAACCCCAGCCCCCTGTACCCAGCCCCACTGTACCCACAAGCCAAGGAACCCCAGCCCCCTGTACCCAGCCCCCTGTACCCACAAGCCAAGGAACCCCAGCCCCCTGTACCCAGCCCCACTGTACCCACAAGCCAAGGAACCCCAGCCCCCTGTACCCAGCCCCACTGTACCCACAAGCCAACGAACCCCAGCCCCCTGTACCCAGCCCCACTGTACCCACAAGCCAAGGAACCACAGCCCCCTGTACCCAGCCCCACTGTACCCACAAGCCAAGGAACCCCAGCCCCCTGTACCCACAAGCCAAGGAACCCCAGCCCCCTGTACCCAGCCCCACTGTACCCACGAGCCAAGGAACCCCAGCCGCCTCTACCCAGCCCCACTGTACCCACGAGCCAAGGAACCCCAGCCCCCTGTACCCAGCCCCACTGTACCCACAAACCAAGGAACCCCAGCCCCCTGTACCCAGCCCCACTGTACCCACAAGCCAAGGAACCCCAGCCCCCTGTACCCAGCCCCACTGTACCCACAAGCCAAGGAACCCCAGCCCCCTGTACCCAGCCCCACTGTACCCACAAGCCAAGGAACCCCAGCCCCACTGTACCCACATGCCAAGGAACCCCTGCCCCCTGTAACCAGAAGCCAAGGAACCCCAGCCCCCTGTACCCAGCCCCACTGTACCCACAACCCAGGGAACCCCAGCCCCACTGTACCCAGTCCCACTGTACCCACAACCCAGGGAACCCCAACCCCCTGTACCCAGCCCCACTGTACCCAGCTCCACTGTATCCACGAGCCAAGGAACCCCAGCCCCCTGTACCCAGCCCCACTGTACCCACGAGCCAAGGAACCCCAGCCCCCTGTACCCAGCCCCACTGTACCCACAAGCCAAGGAACCCCAGCCCTACTGTACCCAGCCCCACTGTACCCACAAGCCAAGGAACCCCAGCCCCCTGTACCCAGCCCCACTGTACCCACAAGCCAAGGAACCCCAGCCCCCTGTACCCAGCCCCACTGTACCCACAAGCCAAGGAACCCCAGCCCCCTGTACCCAGCCCCACTGTACCCACAAGCCAAGGAACCCCAGCCCCACTGTACCCACATGCCAAGGAACCCCTGCCCCCTGTAACCAGAAGCCAAGGAACCCCAGCCCCCTGTACCCAGCCCCACTGTACCCACAACCCAGGGAACCCCAACCCCCTGTACCCAGCTTCACTGTACCCAGCCCCACTGTACCCACAACCCAGGGAACCCCAACCCCCTGTACCCAGCCCCACTGTACCCAGCTCCACTGTACCCACAAGCCAAGGAACCCCAGCCCCATACACCCAGGCCCACTGTTCCCACAAGCCAAGGAACCCCAGCCCCCTGTACCCAGCCCCACTGTACCCACAAGCCAAGGAACCCCAGACCCCTGTACCCAGCCCCACTGTACCCACAAGCCAAGGAACCCCAGACCCCTGTACCCAGCCCCACTGTACCCACAAGCCAAGGAACCCCAGCCCCCTGTACCCACAAGCCAAGGAACCCCAGCCCCACTGTACCCACAAGCCAAGGTACCCCAGCCCCACTGTACCCACAAGCCAAGGAACCCCAGCCCCCTGTACCCAGCCCCACTGTACCCACAAGCCAAGGAACCCCAGCCCCCTCTACCCAGCCCCACTGTACCCACAAGCCAAGGATCCCCAGCCCCCTGTACCCAGCCCCACTGTACCCGCAAGCCAAGGAACCCCAGACCCCTGTACCCAGCCCCACTGTACCCACAAGCCAAGGAACCCCAGACCCCTGTACCCAGCCCCACTGTACCCACAAGCCAAGGATCCCCAGCCCCCTGTACCTAGCCCCACTGTACCCACAAGCCAAGGAACCCCAGCCCCCTGTACCCACAAGCCAAGGAACCCCAGCCCCCTGTACCCAGCCCCACTGTACCCACAAGCCAAGGAACCCCAGCCCCCTGTACCCAGCCCCACTGTACCCACAAGCCAAGGATCCCCAGCCCTCCTGTACCCAGCCCCACTGTACCCACAAGCCAAGGAACCCCAGCCCCCTGTACCATGCCCCCATTACCCACAAGCCAAGGAACCCCAGCCCCACTGTACCCAAAATCCAAGGAACCCCAGCCCCCTGTACCCAGCCCCACTGTACCCACAAGCCAAGGAACCCCAGCCCCCTGTACCCACAAGCCAAGGAACCCCAGCCCCCTGTACCCAGCCCCACTGTACCCACGAGCCAAGGAACCCCAGCCCCCTCTACCCAGCCCCACTGTACCCACAAGCCAAGGAACCCCAGCCCCCTGTACCCAGCCCCACTGTACCCACAAGCCAAGGAACCCCAGCCCCCTGTACCCAGCCCCACTGTACCCACATGCCAAGGAACCCCAGCCCCTTGTAACCAGAAGCCAAGGAACCCCAGCCCCCTGTACCCAGCCCCACTGTACCCACAACCCAGGGAACCCCAACCCCCTGTACCCAGCCCCACTGTACCCAGCTCCACTGTACCCACAAGCCAAGGAACCCCAGTCCCCTGTACCCAGCCCCACTGTATCCACGAGCCAAGGAACCCCAGCCCCCTGTACCCAGCCCCACTGTACCCACAAGCCAAGGAACCCCAGCCCCATACACCCAGGCCCACTGTTCCCACAAGCCAAGGAACCCCAGCCCCCTGTACCCAGCCCCACTGTACCCACAAGCCAAGGAACCCCAGACTCCTGTACCCAGCCCCACTGTACCCACAAGCCAAGGAACCCCAGCCCCCTGTACCCAGCCCCACTGTACCCACAAGCCAAGGAACCCCAGACCCCTGTACCCAGCCCCACTGTACCCACAAGCCAAAGAACCCCAGCCCCCTGTACCCAGCCCCACTGTACCCACAAGCCAAGGAACCCCTGTATCCAGCCCCACTGTACCCACAAGCCAAGGAACCCCAGCCCCCTGTACCCAGCCCCACTGTACCCACAAGCCAACGAACCCCAGCCCCCTGTACCCAGCCCCACTGTACCCACAAGCCAAGGAACCCCAGCCCCCTGTACCCAGCCCCCTGTACCCACAAGCCAAGGAACCCCAGCCCCCTGTACCCAGCCCCACTGTACCCACAAGCCAAGGAACCCCAGCCCCCTGTACCCAGCCCCACTGTACCCACAAGCCAACGAACCCCAGCCCCCTGTACCCAGCCCCACTGTACCCACAAGCCAAGGAACCCCAGCCCCCTGTACCCAGCCCCACTGTACCCACAAGCCAAGGAACCCCAGCCCCCTGTACCCACAAGCCAAGGAACCCCAGCCCCCTGTACCCAGCCCCACTGTACCCACGAGCCAAGGAACCCCAGCCCTACTGTACCCAGCCCCACTGTACCCACAAGCCAAGGAACCCCAGCCCCCTGTACCCAGCCCCACTGTACCCACAAGCCAAGGAACCCCAGCCCCCTGTACCCAGCCCCACTGTACCCACAAGCCAAGGAACCCCAGCCCCACTGTACCCACATGCCAAGGAACCCCTGCCCCCTGTAACCAGAAGCCAAGGAACCCCAGCCCCCTGTACCCAGCCCCACTGTACCCACAACCCAGGGAACCCCAACCCCCTGTACCCAGCCCCACTGTACCCAGCCCCACTGTACCCACAACCCAGGGAACCCCAACCCCCTGTACCCAGCCCCACTGTACCCAGCTCCACTGTATCCACGAGCCAAGGAACCCCAGCCCCCTGTACCCAGCCCCACTGTACCCACAAGCCAAGGAACCCCAGACCCCTGTACCCAGCCCCACTGTACCCACAAGCCAAGGAACCCCAGCCCCCTGTACCCAGCCCCACTGTACCCACAAGCCAAGGAACCCCTGTATCCAGCCCCACTGTACCCACAAGCCAAGGAACCCCAGCCCCCTGTACCCAGCCCCACTGTACCCACAAGCCAAGGAACCCCAGCCCCCTGTACCCAGCTCCACTGTACCCACAAGCCAACGAAACCCAGCCCCCTGTACCCAGCCCCACTGTACCCACATGCCAAGGAACCCCAGCCCCCTGTACCCAGCCCCACTGTACCCACAAGCCAAGGAACCCCAGCCCCCTGTACCCACAAGGCAAGGAACCCCAGCTCTCTGTACCCACAAGCCAAGGAACCCCAGCCCCCTGTACCCAGCCCCACTGTACCCACAAGCCAAGGAACCCCAGCCCCCTGTTCCCACAAGGCAAGGAACCCCAGCTCTCTGTACTCACAAGCCAACGAACCCCAGCTCCCCCTCAACAAACTAAAGTATTATGTTTCCATGTTAGATTAAAAGAAAAGATATAACAATTGATCTGTAAAGATTTGAGTCTGTGTTTAAAACAAAGGAAGATGGAGAACGTGGCTGAGAGGTGGTAGATGATTGTACGATGAGTGTTAGTGACTCAGAATGATGGAGATGCTCCAGAACTAGGAACAAAGTACAAACACTCGCAGTACTGACTTTGTAGTCACTCGCTTTGGCAAATACTGTGCGAGCTGTGCCCTGGCCTCAGGTCACACTACTTTCAACAAGTTTCTGGCAACTCTTAAGACAACCAAGAAGCTATAATGGTAAATGGTCTTGGTAATGAGGAGGTGAATGCAGAGGTGAAAGCACAATCATAATTGTTATTGCATTTAAATATATTTATTTTGGCTGTTTTTGTAGCTTGGATATTTTGGCCCAAAACACATTGTTTGTAGGCCCTGATTTAGCAAATCGTATAATGCACAGGGTTGTATTTATTAATCCGGACCAACACAGAACAAACACAGGGGGCGAGCATCCAGAATGCTGGAGCCCCAGAACTCCCCAGAACATAACCCCCCCTAGAACATCCAATATCCTTACCTTAAAGAGGACCAACACCGAGGCCCCATCGGCCCTGAAATCTATAAGATTCCAGGGCTTTTGGATTCCCTCCCCCTGGAATTGGAATTGCTGCGTTAAACCCCCCAGATTGCCTGGAAACTGACCTTCTATTCTGGTCCAACAACGCATGTGTGAGCTGCGGCTACGGCCGATATCCCTTTAGCAGGGTGTGCACCAGACATTTGTGAATGGCCGGCACAGGCACACTCCCTGTTAGAGAGTAGCAGGGGGTGCGCCTGCCAGTGCGCTCGGGTCCTCTAGCATCCTCTAGATCGAGCGGCTCCGAGCGCGCTGATTGAACGAGCAGCCACACATACGTCATAGGACTGGGAAGAGGTTAGTTTGGTCGGATGATCTGGTGGGTTTCACACAGTGGGGCATCCCCGATTGGCGTGCCCCAGTGGCAAGGGACAAAAGCCAGGAGAGTCCACTTTAAAAGGAGTCCCGCGACGTGTGGATGGGACGTTCCGGTGGCTGGCACGGAGGACGCAATGAGGACCACCAAGCTCAGGATTCCTTTCCCGGCACTGGCTCGAGGTGTAGGTAAGCATATTGGGCATTCTGGGGGGGGGGGGAATTAGGTGTGGGGGCTCCAGCATACTGGATGCCCCCTCAAACTTGTTCTTATTGGCTGTCTGCGGGTCCAACACCTGTTAAGTAAGGTGCAGTTTAAGCTTCACACACTAGTATTTCCATATACTGTATATACGACTTTGATGCTGAGCACGGGTCGGCAATCTCAACTCCAACCGAAATGTATTTTGTTATAACTCATTATTTTACAGTGTGAAGATCTTATCTTATTATTATTAGTAAAATATATTTCTTTATAAAAAAAAGACTATTTTTTATATGTTTACATTTTTTATGTAATCTATTTTATTTAATAAATACAAATCATATATATATATATATATATATATATATATATATATATATATATATTCTGGTCCAGGAGGCTTTTCAGTCCTTGATCTGAAGGGCCAGCAACAAAGCTATTGGCGGCAGTGGGGCCCCCAGCCCCCGGGCAGCCAAAGCCACCACAGGGCAGGACGGAGAGTCTAGAGCAGCAAAGCCGCCGCCAGCAGCGCTCCAGTGATGGGTGCAGAGCTGTCACTGCACATAAGCCACCAAGCACAGCCGCTGGCAGCTCAATGCAGGGAACCAGCCGGGAGACTACAAACCCCCCGGCCCGAATGGCAAAGCAGCACCCGCACAAGGGGGGCACAAGGGACTCCATCTGACCTTCCGGTAAGTGGGCGGGGCCAGACAACCACCAATCAGTTACTTGGCTGGACTATTATTTTATACTGTATCTGGGGCCTCCACCAAATTTTGTGCCCAGGGGCCCCCACCACACTTACTACACTTATTCCGGTCCTGGCGCCATTTAGCATCATGTTTGTGTTTATAGCGCCAGCTTCGGAGCAGCTGCTGCACCATTACCGTCTCATTTATATATATATGGACTTATTTGAGATGTGCGGCATTTAGCGTCATGTGTGTGTCTATAGCACCAGCTTCAGAGCGCTGCCATTCCCATCTTATCTTATTCATATATATATATATATATATATATATATATATATATATATATATATATATATATAAAAATATAGGGCCTTATTTATGATGTGCGCCATTTAGCGTAATGTTTGTGGCTATAGCGCCAGCTTCGGAGCGCTGCCATTCCCATCTTATCTTATTCATATATATATATATATATATATATATATATATATATATATATATATAAATATAGGGCCTTATTTATGATGTGCGCCATTTATCATCGTGTGTGTCTATAGCACCAGCTTCGGAGCGCTGCCATTCCCATCTTATCTTATTCATATATATCTTATTCATATATATATATATATATATATATATATATATATATAGCCTTATTTATGATGTGCGCCATTTAGCGTAATGTTTGTGGCTATAGCGCCAGCTTCAGAGCAGCGGCATTCCCGTCTCATTATATATATATATATATATATATATATATATATGGATTTATTTGTGATGTGCGGCATTTAGCATCATGTTTCTGTCTATATCGCCAGCTTCAGAGCGCTGCCATTCCCATCTTATCATATATATATATATGGCCTTATTTATGATCTGCGCCATTTAGCGTAATGTTTGTGGCTATAGCGCCAGCTTCAGAGCAGCGCCATTCCCGTCTCATTATATATATATATATATATATATATATATGGATTTATTTGTGATGTGCGGCATTTAGCATCATTTTAGCATCATGTTTGTGTCTATATCGCCAGCTTCAGAGCGCTGCCATTCCCGTCTTATCATATATATATATATGGCCTTATTTATGATCTGCGCCATTTAGCATCATGTTTGTGTCTGTATCGCCAGCTTCGGAGCGCCGCCATTCCCTATATATATATATATATATATATATATATATATATGGCCTTATTTATGATCTGCGCCATTTAGCATCATGTTTGTGTCTGTATCGCCAGCTTCGGAGCGCCGCCATTCCCTATATATATATATATATATATATATATATATGGCCTTATTTATGATGTGCGCCATTTAGCATCATGTTTGTGGCTATAGCGCCAGCTTGGGATTCCCGTTTTATTTGGCGCTGCATTGTCGCTTCACAGAACACTACTAAATAGCTTTGATTGTTGCACTAGGTCAGCGATACTCAACTGGCGGACCGGGGTCCGAATGTGGACCTCAGCACCAGATTTCCGGACCCCGGCCCTGACTTCAATTTGTAATGCTGTGGGGCCAAAAAGAACTCCTGTTTCTTCCCAGTGCCCTGTAGGGTTTTGGGGATGTGGGCAAGCAGCTTTTTTTTAGTTTTGTCTGGGGAATCTATAGGCACTCCCCCAGTGTGCTAATTTCTAATTATCCCCCACTCCCCCCCCCTCACGACAGCCCTCCGCCCGGACCTTCACCTCTCACCGGATGCCTTTAAATGGACCTTTACAAGAAGTGGTTGAGTACCCCTGCACTAGGTATTGGCCTATGACAGCGTCTGTTGGACACGCCGACCGATTATCCCAGCACCAGTGAGCGCCACTTTGTCCTGCTGTTATTCCGGCGCTCCCTTGCGTATTTATGATTCTTTCCTCCATAAAATCCTTGGCGCTGTATTTTCCCGGCGCTGATCGGCGTTTCATCATTACAGTTACAGGAAATCACGGCTGGGGACAAACTTCACAGTGCATTTAGGCTGCGTTTTAGTTGTTGGCGTCCTAATGACACATTGTTATGCAAAATAATCCATTAACATAAATTTTAATAACACAAAAAAAACATTTTTTCCCATCTGTGTCCTGCGTTTCCATTAGTGACAAGTCCCAAAGCGAGTTCTGTACAAATAAATGTGTGTGATAATAATGATCAGCATTAAACACTACAATCCAGTTCTGCCCATTGTGCTCTATGGGATCTTGCGCTACAGCCGCAGCTTTCATCTGCTTCATCCAGAGCGCCCGGCGCTGCGTCCTAAACCGCATTGGCGTTTTTTCTTTCTTAAATCCAACACTAAAGGGTCGATTCAAAGAAACATGTAACAGCTTGGATTTTGGTGCCGATCATCCTATTTTTCCCGTACGCTCGTGCGTTCGTATGAACTTGCGAGTGATTCTATAAGCAAATACGTTTCTATCCTAAAATGTCCGTCCGTTCGTATGGCAGTTCGGGAATCAGACCTATGTCAGTTTCCATCCTGAATTTTCCGTTTCATTTCTCAGGTTGCAACATTGGTTTTGCCCTTTTTCCTTTTTTGTCTGGACGTAAATCCTTCTGATCTTGCGCCTGCGCACTACAAACTTACCTCATTAAAGTGCATTCTAAATATTTGGTCTTTTATTTTTCTTTATTTCATTCATTTTGCAGTAACCAACCATTAATGAATGCATTTGCATAAGTAAATCTTACTTTGTTTAATTTTTAGTTAACTTGCATTTTTTACTTGTGGATTTAATTTTAATATTTTGGCTTCAAATGGTACAACTTCAAATGTTGTGTGTGGTTACCCACACCCTCTCCATACAGATTGCTCTCAAATATAAAAAAACACCCAGCAACTTCTGCATGTTATGAGTCTAGAAACAGCCAAGATGGCGGCTCAGGTATTCTCGGGCAGCCTGCAAACAGAAAGGGCCTTGTGACTGTGTTGCTCTGCATTCTTTGATTTCTGACCTTTCCGTGCCCCCAGCTCTGCTGTGTCTGTGCAAAATACAGCAGTAACCCACATCCTGCACTTTATCCCGCTCTCCTCTCCTCAGTAAGTGTGATGCATCTGACCAAAGATGTGCTTAAATAATTAAACAAAGCAAAGGTAAACAACTACACCAATAAATTCAAATGAAAAATATTATTCTAGTACATCAATTTAAAAATAAATACCAAAGGACATAAGTTTCTTTAATTAACGCAAATATATTGCCAAATAAAGGTTTACATGCAAAGGACTAATTAAGGTCCACATTAAAATGCTTTTATAAGGCATACATGAATCAGGTATGCATTGCCATACAATTTATGGCCTCGGCCATGCTGATACATGCAGTTCATTGCAGCTCAAGACGCGCAGACTCCTCCACATAGCCAAAAAACCTGTTCACGAACAGCAATCCGACTGCTAAAAGGTGTCGCCAGTGGCTTTCTTTTAAAACGTATTTAGAGGTTTGAAAACTGTTCTCTGAATCACACCGAAACACATTCGATTATCCTAAGTTTTACGTTTTGATCCTAAGTTTTACGTTTTGATCCTAAAATTTAGGAACGAACTTGCGATGATCGTAAGAGCATATACGCATTCGTACGTAGGCTCGCGCGAGTCGGAAATGGCCAAAAAAACAGGAAAAAATGACAAACACCCACCCAAACTTACCATTCTCCATCCGAAATCAATTAACTTTTGCTCTTTGAATCGAGGGGTAAGTGTTGCTGAGACCAAAAAAGTGGAGCTAACACTTTCTAAATAAGGTTCTTTGTAATGTATTCACGGGGTATTTGTTTGGCATTAACTGGTGTTATGTCACCACCTAGTGGCCTGAGTTACAACCAATATACTGGCAGGCTGATTCATTACTAGCGCCAGGTAGCGACAGATGAGCGTCTGTATACAGCCAGGTAATATACAGGCAGGCTGATTCATTACTAGCGCCAGGTAGCGACAGATGAGCGTCTGTATACAGCCAGGTAATATACAGGCAGGCTGATTCATTACTAGCGCCAGGTAGCGACAGATGAGTGTCTGTATACAGCCAGGTAATATACGGGCAGGCTGATTCATTACTAGCGCCAGGTAGCGACAGATGAGCGTCTGTATACAGCCAGGTAATATACAGCCAGGCTGATTCATTACTAGCGCCAGGTAGCGACAGATGAGCGTCTGTATGCAGCCAGGTAATATACAGGCAGGCTGATTCATTACTAGCGCCAGGTAGCGACAGATGAGCGTCTGTATACAGCCAGGTAATATACAGGCAGGCTGATTCATTACTAGCGCCAGGTAGCGACAGATGAGTGTCTGTATACAGCCAGGTAATATACAGGCAGGCTGATTCATTACTAGCGCCAGGTAGCGACAGATGAGCGTCTGTACAGCGGCACTAAGAGCGACCGCTAGTGGTCGCTCTGATCGGCCGTGAGTTGCTATTAAAGAGCGCCACAGATGCTGAAGTAACATGGCCAGCATTGATTAATTTGATGTGTGAGTCGCTATATAACACCAGTACAGCTCTATATGGGAGCGAACAGTAGTGACTGATCAGTGTGAGCGACTCAAACCATATTCATCAAAAAAACAGCCTCACACAGCGCCGGCGCTCAAAATTGTGTCGCTGTAGCCCAGAGCGCCAGACGCTGTGTGATTAAAGTCTGTTTCTGATCACATATCCACCAGTAACAAGGCGAAAACACATGGAATGACATTGTTATAACACTGTGACATTAACACTTTAATACCAGACCTGTAATGACAATTCTGCATAAAAATATAAAAAATTTAAAAAGTTTTCAAAAATGTATTTAATTAGGCCAGGAGACGTCACACAATGATTTGATAAAAAAAAAAAAAAAAAAAAGAGAAGAAAGAAAACGGCCATTGAAATGTATGGAAGAGCAACAGGTAGCGACAGGTAAGACATGGCGCTCTACAAGGCTGAACGCCGGCGCTGTTCACTGAGCCTGGGATAATGATAAATCGGACGCTACATGGCGCTGTTCCAGTCGCTCACCAGATTCAACTTCATAAATGTGTAATTGCTGCTGTGTCCGGCGCTCACCTGCCACTACCTGTCATTTACAAGGCGCTACCTGACGCTACCTGTCATTTAAAAGGCGCTACCTGTCGCTACCTGTCATTTACAAGGCACTACCTGTCGCTACCTGTCATTTACAAGGCGCTACCTGGCACTACCTGTCATTTACAAGGCGCTACCTGACGCTACCTGTCATTTACAAGGCGCTACCTGTCGCTATCTGTCATTTACAAGGCGCTACCTGTCGCTACCTGTCATTTACAAGGCGCTACCTGTCGCTACCTGTCATTTACAAGGCGCTACCTGGCGCTACCTGTCATTTACAAGGCGCTACCTGTCATTTACAAGGCGCTATCTGGCGCTATCCCTTCATAAAGCCCTTTCTGTTTCCCCTCCTTTCCTGCAAGCTCATGTTCTGCTTTGTCATATCATTCCGGACTTATCTGGAGGAAGGACGTGTCCTCTGCAATGTCAAATTTCCTGTGCATTTATTAAAGAAGAACAAAACACAAACTGGCCGGCCATGGATTCTAAAAGATTCCAGGGTCGGCCCCTAGCCTTCCGCTGGAACATACCAAATTGGGAAACCCCCACTGTGTAAACAATGCTGCTGTTATGGTCGCTGCTGAGGGGAGGGAGCTCACTCACACTTACACAGGACCAGCAGCAGTGTTCGGGGCCACTATCTGCAATCTGTTGCTATTGGTAATGTGCACCAATGTCTGCACTTGGTGTACGGTTGCCAATAGCAGCAGATTGCCGATAGTGAAAGCTTCCATAAAAACTCACAGTAGAAAAAATAAATAATAATAAATAAATAATATAATGTTAATATAATAATAATATAATATACTATATTATAATATAATATATAATATAATATATAACATAATATATAATATAATATATAATATAATAATATATTATTATTATTATTATTATTATTATTATTATTAAATAAATATAAGAAATAATGCCCGATCAGCTCGGCCCCTTTAAGACAAACATTTTGCCACACAAAAATATACACTTTTAAAAATGTAATTGAAAGTGGACTTACCCTTTAAAGTGCACCAAAACCCACCCTGGAGTCTATGAGACTCCAGAGCAGGCATACTCGCTCCCCTCTGGGGCACCCAGATTCGGGATGCCCCGCTGTGTTAGGTCGCCCAGTAAACTCACCTTCTCCCCGATGCAACGGCGCTTGCGCGAACGCCACCTGCCATACCATTAGCAGGGCGCCAGGCATTTGTGAATGGCCGGCGGGGGAACGCTCCCTGTTAGAGGATGTGGCCGCTGGTGCGCTCGTCAGGACTCGGATAGACGCCGCTGGAGTGGGCTTAGATTAGTGGGTGAGAGCAAATCCGAGCGCGCTGATTGGACAGGAGGCCGCACATATGCCATAGGACCTGGGAGAGGTGACTTAGTTCAGGGGACCTGGGGGGGGTTCCACACAGCGGGACATCCCCGATCGGGGACCAATACTCAGGATAGTCAAGATCCTGGGTTTTGTTCCACTTTAATTAAACCAGTCCCTCATGGAGGACATGAAATAGGTGTCGAGCAGACAGTCAGGTCATTGTCCGGTATCACTCAGTAACTCATTGTTTTCCTTTTTGAAAATGAAGCAACTTTGCCGGAGTCATTGGAAAATTAATGTTCCACCTCGAATCAATAGGAAACCTGACATGAGCCTCCAGATTGGACTTGTGGCCAGAACTGGGGGAGGGGTGCTGCAGGGACCGAGGGAGGGGGCGCAGGAGGAACCGGGAGGCGCAGGAGGGACCGGGGGAGCGCAGAAGGGACCGGGGGAGGGGGCTCAGAAGGGAACGGGAGGTGCAGGAGGGACCAGGGGAGGGGCGCAGGAGGGACCAGGAGGCGCAGGAGGGACCGGGGAGGGGGCTCAGGAGGGACCAGGAGGCGCAGGAGGGACCGGGGGGCACAGAAGGGACCCAGGGAGGGGGCGCAGGAGGGACCGGGGGAGCGCAGAAGGGACCGGGGGAGGGGCTCAGGAGGGACCGAGGGAGGGGCGCAGGAGGGACCAGGAGGCGCAGGAGGGACCGGGGGAGGGGCTCAGGAGGGACCGAGGGAGGGGCGCAGGAGGGACCAGGAGGCGCAGGAGGGACTGGGGAGGGGGCTCAGGAGGGACCGGGGGAGGGGCTCAGGAGGGACCGAGGGAGGGGCGCAGGAGGGACCAGGAGGCGCAGGAGGGACTGGGGAGGGGGCTCAGGAGGGACCAGGAGGTGCAGGAGGGACCGGGGAGGGGGCTCAGGAGGGCCCGGGAGGCGCAGGAGGGACCGAGGGAGGGGGCGCAGGAGGGACCGGGGGAGCGCAGGAGGGACCGGGGCAGGGGGCTCAGGAGGGACCGGGAGGCGCAGGAGGGACTGGGGAGGGGGCTCAGGAGGGACCGGGAGGCGCAGGAGGGACTGGGGAGGGGGCTCAGGAGGGACCGGGAGGCGCAGGAGGGACCGGGAAGGGGGCTCAGGAGGGAACGGGAGACACAGGAGGGACCAAGGGAGGGGGTACAGAAGGGACCAGGAGGCGCAGCAGAGACCTGGGGGGGGTGCAGAGGGGACTGGGGGAGGGGGCGCATGAGAGACCAGGGGAGGGGCCGCAGGAAGGACCAGGGGAGGGGGCGCTGGAGGGACCGAGGAAGGGGGCCCAGGAGGGAGCGGGAGAGGAGGCGCAGAAGGGAACGGGGAAGGTGGCGCAGGTGGGACTGGGGGGAGGGAGCGCAGGAGAGACCAGGAGGCGCAGGAGGGCCCAGGGTAGTACAGGTTGAACCGGGGAGGGAGCGCAGAAGGGACCGGGGGAGTGGGTGCTGGAGGTCCCTGCCTCCTCTGGGCCACCTCAGCTGCCCCCCTCCATTAGTCCTTTTATTGTTTCTTATTATATTCTATTGTGTGAACTTCTTTGTTTTTCTATTTGTTTTAATTTTGGTCCCTGTCTTTTATTTATTAGGGATAATGAGGTTGTGATCCACCGATGCCCCAACACAGAACCAACCCACCTCACCGCTACACAGCTCCACTGAGCCTATGGACTTTATAAAATGCTTCCATACCTCCCAAGTGCCTGATTTGGAGGGACTGTCCCTCTTTTGAGTCTGTGCCCCCCTGTTCTTATTTGTCCCTCTTTTAGAGTGGACCAAAACCCAGCACAATCAGACAGAGAATCTATAAGATTCTCGGGCCGATTGCTTCCTTACTCTGGGGCATCCTAAATCGGGATGCCCCGCTGTGTGAAACCCAACAGTTCCCACCATACACTTACCTTGCTTCCCGGTCCAGCTGTGCATGTGTGAGCCGCATCCCCGCTATCCCTCTGCACCAGGCATTTGTGAATGGCCGCTCCCTGTTAGAGGGAAGCGGGGGATGTGGCCATCAGCATGCTCGGTGCTGCTGGCCTTAGACAAAGGCTTAAACAATGTGATGTCAGCAGCTCCAAGCGTGCTGATTGGACGAGCGGCCGCGCGTGTGCCGTAAGACCCAGGAAGAGGTCAGTTGTGATTGGCGATCTGGGGGTTGCACACAGCGGGTCATTCCCAATCGGGGGACCACTTGGTCCACTTCAAGTGTAACATGCAGATCTGCAGCAATAAATGATTCATTTGTCTATTCAAAGTGTTTCTATTGTTATAACTGTTACAATGTATCTCCTATCCATCCCTCAATGAGGGGGCGTGGCTTCATCCATCCCTCAATGAGGGGGCGTGGCTTCATCCATCCCTCAATTAGGGGGCGTGGCTTCATCTATCCCTCAATGAGAGAGCGTGGCTTCATCTATCCCTCAATGAGAGAGTGTGGCTTCATCTATCCCTCAATGAGAGAGTGTGGCTTCATCTATCCCTCAATGAGGGGGCGTGGCTTCATCTATCCCTCAATGAGAGAGTGTGGCTTCATCTATCCCTCAATGAGAGAGTGTGGCTTCATCCATCCCTCAATGAGAGAGTGTGGCTTCATCTATCCCTCAATGAGAGAGTGTGGCTTCATCTATCCCTCAATGAGGGGGCGTGGCTTCATCTATCCCTCAATGAGAGAGTGTGGCTTCATCTATCCCTCAATGAGAGAGTGTGGCTTCATCTATCCCTCAATGAGGGGGCGTGGCTTCATCTATCCCTCAATGAGAGAGTGTGGCTTCATCTATCCCTCAATGAGAGAGTGTGGCTTCATCCATCCCTCAATGAGAGAGTGTGGCTTCATCTATCCCTCAATGAGAGAGTGTGGCTTCATCTATCCCTCAATGAGGGGTGTGGCTTCATCTATCCCTCAATGAGGGGGCGTGGCTTCATCTATCCCTCAATGAGAGAGCGTGGCTTCATCTATCCCTCAATGAGAGAGCGTGGCTTCATCTATCCCTCAATGAGAGAGTGTGGCTTCACCTATCCCTCAATGAGAGAGTGTGGCTTCATATATCCCTCAATGAGAGAGTGTGGCTTCATCTATCCCTCAATGAGAGAGTGTGGCTATATCTATCCCTCAATGAGAGAGTGTGGCTTCATCTATCCCTCAATGAGGGGGCGTGGCTTCATCTATCCCTCAATGAGAGAGCGTGGCTTCATCTATCCCTCACTGAGAGAGTGTGGCTTCATCCATCCCTCAATGAGAGGGCGTGGCTTCATCTATCCCTCAATGAGAGGCCGTGGCTTCATCTATCCCTCAATGAGAGAGTGTGGCTTCATCTATCCCTCAATGAGAGAGTGTGGCTTCATCTATCCCTCAATGAGACAGTGTGGCTTCATCTATCCCTCAATGAGAGAGCGTGGCTTCATCTATCCCTCAATGGGGGGCGTGGCTTCATCTATCCCTCAATGAGAGAGCGTGGCTTCATCTATCCCTCACTGAGAGAGTGTGGCTTCATCCATCCCTCAATGAGAGAGTGTGGCTTCATCTATCCCTCAATGAGAGAGTGTGGCTTCATCTATCCCTCAATGAGACAGTGTGGCTTCATCTATCCCTCAATGAGAGAGTGTGGCTTCATCTATCCCTCAATGAGACAGTGTGGCTTCATCTATCCCTCAATGAGAGAGTGTGGCTTCATCTATCCCTCAATGAGGGGGCGTGGCTTCATCTATCCCTCAATGAGAGAGCGTGGCTTCATCTATCCCTCACTGAGAGAGTGTGGCTTCATCCATCCCTCAATGAGAGAGTGTGGCTTCATCTATCCCTCAATAAGAGAGTGTGGCTTCATCTATCCCTCAATGAGAGAGTGTGGCTTCATCTATCCCTCAATGAGAGAGCGTGGCTTCATCTATCCCTCAATGAGAGAGCGTGGCTTCATCTATCCCTCAATGAGAGAGCGTGGCTTCATCTATCCCTCAATGAAAGAGCGTGGCTTCATCCATCCCTCAATGAGAGAGTGTGGCTTCATCTATCCCTCAATGAGAGAGTGTGGCTTCATCCATCCCTCAATGAGAGAGCGTGGCTTCATCTATCCCTCAATGAGAGAGCGTGGCTTCATCTATCCCTCAATGAGAGAGTGTGGCTTCATCTATCCCTCAATGAGAGACCGTGGCTTCATCTATCCCTCAATGAGAGAGTGTGGCTTCATCTATCCCTCAATGAGAGAGTGTGGCTTCATCTATCCCTCAATGAGAGAGCGTGGCTTCATCTATCCCTCAATGAGAGAGCGTGGCTTCATCTATCCCTCAATGAGAGAGTGTGGCTTCATCCATCCCTCAATGAGAGAGTGTGGCTTCATCTATCCCTCAATGAGAGAGCGTGGCTTCATCTATCCCTCAATGAGAGAGCGTGGCTTCATCTATCCCTCAATGAGAGAGTGTGGCTTCATCCATCCCTCAATGAGAGAGCGTGGCTTCATCTATCCCTCAATGAGAGAGTGTGGCTTCATCTATCCCTCAATGAGAGAGCGTGGCTTCATCTATCCCTCAATGAGAGAGCGTGGCTTCATCTATCCCTCAATGAGAGAGTGTGGCTTCATCCATCCCTCAATGAGAGAGTGTGGCTTCATCTATCCCTCAATGAGAGAGTGTGGCTTCATCCATCCCTCAATGAGAGAGCGTGGCTTCATCTATCCCTCAATGAGAGAGCGTGGCTTCATCTATCCCTCAATGAGAGAGCGTGGCTTCATCTATCCCTCAATGAGAGAGCGTGGCTTCATCTATCCCTCAATGAGGGGGTGTGGCTTCATCTATCCCTCAATGAGAGAGCGTGGCTTCATCCATCCCTCAATGAGAGAGTGTGGCTTCATCTATCCCTCAATGAGAGAGTGTGGCTTCATCTATCCCTCAATGAGAGAGCGTGGCTTCATCCATCCCTCAATGAGGAGGCGTGGCTTCATCCATCCCTCAATGAGGGGGCATGGCTTCATCTATCCCTCAATGAGAGACCGTGGCTTCATCTATCCCTCAATGAGGGGCGTGGCTTCATCTATCCCTCAATGAGAGAGCGTGGCTTCATCTATCCCTCAATGAGAGGGCGTGGCTTCATCTATCCCTCAATGAGGGGGTGTGGCTTCATCTATCCCTCAATGAGAGAGCGTGGCTTCATCTATCCCTCAATGAGAGAGCGTGGCTTCATCTATCCCTCAATGAGAGAGTGTGGCTTCACCTATCCCTCAATGAGAGAGTGTGGCTTCATATATCCCTCAATGAGAGAGTGTGGCTTCATCTATCCCTCAATGAGAGAGTGTGGCTATATCTATCCCTCAATGAGAGAGTGTGGCTTCATCTATCCCTCAATGAGGGGGCGTGGCTTCATCTATCCCTCAATGAGAGAGCGTGGCTTCATCTATCCCTCACTGAGAGAGTGTGGCTTCATCCATCCCTCAATGAGAGGGCGTGGCTTCATCTATCCCTCAATGAGAGGCCGTGGCTTCATCTATCCCTCAATGAGAGAGTGTGGCTTCATCTATCCCTCAATGAGAGAGTGTGGCTTCATCTATCCCTCAATGAGACAGTGTGGCTTCATCTATCCCTCAATGAGAGAGCGTGGCTTCATCTATCCCTCAATGGGGGGCGTGGCTTCATCTATCCCTCAATGAGAGAGCGTGGCTTCATCTATCCCTCACTGAGAGAGTGTGGCTTCATCCATCCCTCAATGAGAGAGTGTGGCTTCATCTATCCCTCAATGAGAGAGTGTGGCTTCATCTATCCCTCAATGAGACAGTGTGGCTTCATCTATCCCTCAATGAGAGAGTGTGGCTTCATCTATCCCTCAATGAGACAGTGTGGCTTCATCTATCCCTCAATGAGAGAGTGTGGCTTCATCTATCCCTCAATGAGGGGGCGTGGCTTCATCTATCCCTCAATGAGAGAGCGTGGCTTCATCTATCCCTCACTGAGAGAGTGTGGCTTCATCCATCCCTCAATGAGAGAGTGTGGCTTCATCTATCCCTCAATAAGAGAGTGTGGCTTCATCTATCCCTCAATGAGAGAGTGTGGCTTCATCTATCCCTCAATGAGAGAGCGTGGCTTCATCTATCCCTCAATGAGAGAGCGTGGCTTCATCTATCCCTCAATGAGAGAGCGTGGCTTCATCTATCCCTCAATGAAAGAGCGTGGCTTCATCCATCCCTCAATGAGAGAGTGTGGCTTCATCTATCCCTCAATGAGAGAGTGTGGCTTCATCCATCCCTCAATGAGAGAGCGTGGCTTCATCTATCCCTCAATGAGAGAGCGTGGCTTCATCTATCCCTCAATGAGAGAGTGTGGCTTCATCTATCCCTCAATGAGAGACCGTGGCTTCATCTATCCCTCAATGAGAGAGTGTGGCTTCATCTATCCCTCAATGAGAGAGTGTGGCTTCATCTATCCCTCAATGAGAGAGCGTGGCTTCATCTATCCCTCAATGAGAGAGCGTGGCTTCATCTATCCCTCAATGAGAGAGTGTGGCTTCATCCATCCCTCAATGAGAGAGTGTGGCTTCATCTATCCCTCAATGAGAGAGCGTGGCTTCATCTATCCCTCAATGAGAGAGCGTGGCTTCATCTATCCCTCAATGAGAGAGTGTGGCTTCATCCATCCCTCAATGAGAGAGCGTGGCTTCATCTATCCCTCAATGAGAGAGTGTGGCTTCATCTATCCCTCAATGAGAGAGCGTGGCTTCATCTATCCCTCAATGAGAGAGCGTGGCTTCATCTATCCCTCAATGAGAGAGTGTGGCTTCATCCATCCCTCAATGAGAGAGTGTGGCTTCATCTATCCCTCAATGAGAGAGTGTGGCTTCATCCATCCCTCAATGAGAGAGCGTGGCTTCATCTATCCCTCAATGAGAGAGCGTGGCTTCATCTATCCCTCAATGAGAGAGCGTGGCTTCATCTATCCCTCAATGAGAGAGCGTGGCTTCATCTATCCCTCAATGAGGGGGTGTGGCTTCATCTATCCCTCAATGAGAGAGCGTGGCTTCATCCATCCCTCAATGAGAGAGTGTGGCTTCATCTATCCCTCAATGAGAGAGTGTGGCTTCATCTATCCCTCAATGAGAGAGCGTGGCTTCATCCATCCCTCAATGAGGAGGCGTGGCTTCATCCATCCCTCAATGAGGGGGCATGGCTTCATCTATCCCTCAATGAGAGACCGTGGCTTCATCTATCCCTCAATGAGGGGCGTGGCTTCATCTATCCCTCAATGAGAGAGCGTGGCTTCATCTATCCCTCAATGAGAGGGCGTGGCTTCATCTATCCCTCAATGAGGGGGTGTGGCTTCATCTATCCCTCAATGAGAGAGCGTGGCTTCATCTATCCCTCAATGAGAGGGCGTGGCTTCATCTATCCCTCAATGAGGGGGTGTGGCTTCATCCATCCCTCAATGAGAGAGTGTGGCTTCATCTATCCCTCAATGAGAGAGCGTGGCTTCATCCATCCCTCAATGAGGGGGCGTGGCTTCATCTATCCCTCAATGAGAGAGCGTGGCTTCATCTATCCCTCAATGAGAGAGCGTGGCTTCATCTATCCCTCAATGAGAGGCCGTGGCTTCATCTATCCCTCAATGAGAGAGCGTGGCTTCATCTATCCCTCAATGAGGGGGTGTGGCTTCATCTATCCCTCAATGAGAGAGTGTGGCTTCATCCATCCCTCAATGAGAGAGTGTGGCTTCATTTATCCCTCAATGAGAGAGCGTGGCTTCATCCATCCCTCAATGAGGGGGCGTGGCTTCATCTATCCCTCAATGAGAGACCGTGGCGTCATCTATCCCTCAATGAGGGGCGTGGCTTCATCTATCCCTCAATGAGAGAGTGTGGCTTCATCTATCCCTCAATGAGAGAGTGTGGCTTCATCTATCCCTCAATGAGGGGCGTGGCTTCATCTATCCCTCAATGAGAGAGCGTGGCTTCATCCATCCCTCAATGAGAGAGCGTGGCTTCATCCATCCCTCAATGAGAGAGCGTGGCTTCATCTATCCCTCAATGAGAGAGTGTGGCTTCATCTATCCCTCAATGAGGGGCGTGGCTTCATCTATCCCTCAATGAGAGAGCGTGGCTTCATCTATCCCTCAATGAGAGAGCGTGGCTTCATCTATCCCTCAATGAGAGGGTGTGGCTTCATCTATCCCTCAATGAGAGGGTGTGGCTTCATCTATCCCTCAATGAGGGGGCGTGGCTTCATCTATCCCTCAATGAGAGAGCGTGGCTTCATCTATCCCTCAATGAGAGAGTGTGGCTTCATCCATCCCTCAATGAGAGAGTGTGGCTTCATCCATCCCTCAATGAGAAAGTGTGGCTTCATCCATCCCTCAATGAGGGGGTGTGGCTTCATCTATCCCTCAATGAGAGAGTGTGGCTTCATCCATCCCTCAATGAGAGAGTGTGGCTTCATCCATCCCTCAATGAGAAAGTGTGGCTTCATCCATCCCTCAATGAGAGAGCGTGGCTTCATCTATCCCTCAATGAGAGGGCGTGGCTTCATATATCCCTCAATGAGAGAGCGTGGGTTCATCTATCCCTCAATGAGGGGGTGTGGCTTCATCTATCCCTCAATGAGAGAGCGTGGCTTCATCTATCCCTCAATGAGAGAGTGTGGCTTCATCTATCCCTCAATGAGAGAGTGTGGCTTTATCTATCCCTCAATGAGAGAGCGTGGCTTCATCCATCCCTCAATGAGGGGGTGTGGCTTCATCTATCCCTCAATGAGAGAGCGTGGCTTCATCTATCCCTCAATGAGAGAGCGTGGCTTCATCTATCCCTCAATGAGAGCGCGTGGCTTCATCTATCCCTCAATGAGAGAGTGTGGCTTCATCCATCCCTCAATGAGAGAGTGTGGCTTCATCTATCCCTCAATGAGAGAGCGTGGCTTCATCCATCCCTCAATGAGGGGGTGTGGCTTCATCTATCCCTCAATGAGAGAGCGTGGCTTCATCTATTCCTCAATGAGAGAGCGTGGCTTCATCTGCCCTTCAATGAGAGAGCGTGGCTTCATCCATCCCTCAATGAGAGAGTGTGGCTTCATCCATCCCTCAATGAGAGAGTGTGGCTTCATCCATCCCTCAATGAGGGGGGTGTGGCTTCATCCATCCCTCAATGAGAGAGTGTGGCTTCATCCATCCCTCAATGAGAGAGCGTGGCTTCATCCATCCCTCAATGAGGGGGGCGTGGCTTCATCCATCCCTCAATGAGGGGGGCGTGGCTTCATCCATCCCTCAATGATGGGGGCGTGGCTTCATCCATCCCTCAATGAGGGGGCGTGGCTTCATCCTTTCCTCAATGAGGGAGCGTTGCTTCATTGTCCCTCTTTGAGGTGTGACATGTTTTTATTCTTTTAACATTGACGACCTATGTCCTATGCATTACTTAATGAGGGGGAGTGGCCTAATTTAACAAATGTCCCTCTTTTCCACCCAGAAAAGTTGGTAGGTATGTGGTTATATCTGACATGTGCAGCCATATATATAATACTTGTTCCGTGTAAGCTGTATACTTGGCAGACACATACTGCCACTGAGTGGCCATTATAGGCTACTGAATGTTTAGCTGCTGGCTGCTATATGTACTGCACATATTGCTCCATTATTGGCACACCCCCAACCGTTGCAGGACAATCCCGCTTCCATCCGTTTGTCCCGATGTCCCGTGGTGCTTTAACGTGTCCGCCACCACCGCCCGCCCCCTGCTGGCCACCAGTGTGCAGTGCAGTGCTCACACCAGGGGAGGTGCTGGCCACGAGTGTGCAGTGCTCACACCAGGGGAGGTGCTGGCCACCAGTGTGCAGTGCAGTGCTCACACCAGGGGAGGTGCTGGCCACCAGTGTGCAGTGCAGTGCTCACACCAGGGGAGGTGCTGGCCACCAGTGTGCAGTGCAGTGCTCACGCCAGGGGAGGTGCTGGCCACCAGTGTGCAGTGCAGTGCTCACACCAGGGGAGGTGCTGGCCACCAGTGTGCAGTGCAGTGCTCACACCAGGGGAGGTGCTGGCCACCAGTGTGCAGTGCTCACACCAGGGGAGGTGCTGGCCACCAGTGTGCAGTGCAGTGCTCACACCAGGGGAGGTGCTGGCCACCAGTGTGCAGTGCAGTGCTCACACCAGGGGAGGTGCTGGCCACCAGTGTGCGATGCTCACACCAGGGGAGGTGCTGGCCACCAGTGTGCAGTGCAGTGCTCACACCATGGGAAGGTGCTGGCCACCAGTGTGCAGTGCAGTGCTCACACCAGGGGAGGTGCTGGCCACCAGTGTGCAGTGCAATGCTCACACCAGGGGAGGTGCTGGCCACCAGTGTGCAGTGCAATGCTCACACCAGGGGAGGTGCTGGCCACCAGTGTGCAGTGCAGTGCTCACACCAGGGGAGGTGCTGGCCACCAGTGTGCAGTGCAGTGCTCACACCAGGGGAGGTGCTGGCCACCAGTGTGCAGTGCAGTGCTCACACCAGGGGAGGTGCTGGCCACCAGTGTGCAGTGCTCACACCAGGGGAGGTGCTGGCCACCAGTGTGCAGTGCAGTGCTCACACCAGGGGAGGTGTTGGCCACCAGTGTGCAGTGCAGTGCTCACACCAGGGGAGGTGCTGGCCACCAGTGTGCAGTGCTCACACCAGGGGAGGTGCTGGCCACCAGTGTGCAGTGCAGTGCTCACACCAGGGAAGGTGCTGGCCACCAGTGTGCAGTGCAGTGCTCACACCAGGGGAGGTGCTGGCCACCAGTGTGCAGTGCTCACACCAGGGGAGGTGCTGGCCAGCAGTGTGCAGTGCAGTGCTCACACCAGGGGAGGTGCTGGCCAGCAGTGTGCAGTGCAGTGCTCACACCAGGGGAGGTGCTGGCCAGCAGTGTGCAGTGCAGTGCTCACACCAGGGGAGGTGCTGGCCAGCAGTGTGCAGTGCAGTGCTCACACCAGGGGAGGTGCTGGCCAGCAGTGTGCAGTGCAGTGCTCACACCAGGGGAGGTGCTGGCCACGAGTGTGAAGTGCAGTGCTCACACCAGGGGAGGTGCTGGCCACCAGTGTGCAGTGCAGTGGTCACACCAGGGGAGGTGCTGGCCACCAGTGTGCAGTGCAGTGCTCACACCAGGGGAGGTGCTGGCCACCAGTGTGCAGTGCAGTGCTCACACCAGGGGAGGTGCTGGCCACCAGTGTGCAGTGCAGTGCTCACACCAGGGGAGGTGCTGGCCACCAGTGTGCAGTGCAGTGCTCACACCAGGGGAGGTGCTGGCCACCAGTGTGCAGTGCAGTGCTCACACCAGGGGAGGTGCTGGCCACCAGTGTGCAGTGCTCACACCAGGGGAGGTGCTGGCCACCAGTGTGCAGTGCAGTGCTCACACCAGGGGAGGTGCTGGCCACCAGTGTGCAGTGCAGTGCTCACACCAGGGGAGGTGCTGGCCACCAGTGTGCAGTGCAGTGCTCACACCGGGGGAGGTGCTGGCCACCAGTGTGCAGTGCTCACACCAGGGGAGGTGCTGGCCACCAGTGTGCAGTGCAGTGCTCACACCATGGGAAGGTGCTGGCCACCAGTGTGCAGTGCAGTGCTCACACCAGGGGAGGTGCTGGCCACCAGTGTGCAGTGCAGTGCTCGCACCGGGGGAGGTGGTGGCCGCTGTTTTTTTTCCTCCAGCTTCATTGGCGGGTCAGTGGAAGGGCAGGACCCTAGAAAGAAGCCTGGCCATGATGGAGGGGGCAATCAGCATGGCTGCATAGGTGGGCTCCTGATCACAAAACCTGAACCATGTATAGCTTGCTTGCGGCATCCCAAGTGCATGCACGCAGACAATAATGCTTCTGTGCCCGAGCCCAGAATGTAACCATTGAGGGGTGGGCCCCCAAAGTCAGTTCTACTTGTGGGCCCCGGACACACCAGGCCAACATTGAGCTTCAAGCCTAAAACCTACTCTCATCTTCAGCAAGGGGCATCCCTAAGAGGGGAGAAAGCAGAGCTGCAGGTGCTCAGCAGCGCCATCTGCTGCTTCTGATTGTTATTACCTCCGGAACCTGAATTAAAGAATGGCACATGTGCGAGTCGCATCCCCGCTATCCCTCGAGCAGGATGCGTGCTCGCGCCAGGCATTTCTGAATGACCAGCGTGGGCATGTTCCTTGTTAGAGGGCAGTAGGGGATGTGGCCTTCAGCACTCTCAGAGCTTAAGGCATTACATCAGCGGCTCCGAGCGCACTGATTGGATGAGCGGCCGCACATGTGCCGTAGAACCGGGAAGAGGTGACTTGCACTCGGCAATCTGGGGGGTTTCACACAGTGGAGAATCACCGATCGGGGTGTCCAGGGGGCAAGTACCAAAACCCAGGATAGTCAAAATCCTGGGTTTTGGTCCACTTTAACCCCCCTGGCGTTATGATAGAGGCAAATGTAATGGTAACGAAAGCGTTACCATTACATTTGTCTCTGACGCACGGCTCCGCCCCCATGAGCCTCTGCGGCTCACAGAGACGGAACCCGGAAGTGCGACGGACGCCGCAGCCGCAGCTCTCACCTGCGATCGCAGCGGGGACATCGCTGGATCGCAGGGAGAAGGTAAGGAGACTGCGCAGCCCTGCTCCTCGATCCCGAGCGTGACTCGGGGTTAACGCTACTTACAGCACAAATTAACCCCGAGTCACGCTCGGGATCACCGCTAAGGAGGTTAAAGGAGAGCCTGTGGCTGTGGCATGAAAGATTCTGAAGGATTATGAGGGTTCCCACACACATGGGCATCCCAAATCAGGTCTGAGCTCTAGGCAGTGTTGTCACAGTGTGGGGCCCAATGAGGTCCGGTTCTTCCCCAGGCACTGATCCATATGCAGTGTTGGTGAGCCATTAAGCTAAGCTATCAGCACCTTGTTTCCCCAAGGGCCCTATACACAGAACACTGGGGGGTAAACAACACACACATGCAGCCAAGCCCACCACACACACATATGCAGCCAAGCCCCCACACATGCAGCCAAGCCCCCCACACACACATGCAGCCAAGCCCCCCCCACACACATGCAGCCAAGCCCCCACACACACATGCAGCCAAGCCCCCCCACACATGCAGCCAAGCCCCCCACACACACATATGCAGCCAAGCCCCCACACATGCACATGCAGCCAAGCCCCCCCCACACACACATGCAGCCAAGCCCCCCACACACACATGCAGCCAAGCCCCCCCCACACATGCAGCCAAGCCCCCCACACACATGCAGCCAAGCCTCCCTCACACACATGCAGCCAAGCCCCCCCTCACACACATGCAGCCAAGCCTCCCCACACACACCTGCAGCCAAGCCCACACACACAGCCAAGAACACACACACACACACATGCAGCCAAGCCCCCCCACACATGCAGCCAAGCCCCCCACACACACATATGCAGCCAAGCCCCCACACATGCACATGCAGCCAAGCCCCCCCCACACACACATGCAGCCAAGCCCCCCACACACATGCAGCCAAGCCCCCCACACACATGCAGCCAAGCCTCCCTCACACACATGCAGCCAAGCCCCCCTCACACACATGCAGCCAAGCCTCCCCACACACACCTGCAGCCAAGCCCACACACACAGCCAAGAACACACACACACACATGCAGCCAAGCACACACACCCATGCACCCAAGCATATGTCAATATGCAGTGTTGGTGAGCCGTTAAGCTAAGCTATCAGCACCTTGTTTCCCCAAGGGCCCTATACACAGAGCACTGGGGGGGGTAAACAACACACACAGGCAGCCAAGCCCCCCACACACACATATACAGCCAAGCCCTCACAAACGCACATGCAGCCAAGCCCCCCCACACACACATGCAGCCAAGCCCTCCACACACACATATGCAGCCAAGCCCCCCCCACACACATTTAGCCAAGCCCCCCACACACACATATGCAGCCAAGCCCTCACACACGCACATGCAGCCAAGCCCCCCACACACACACATGCATCCAAGCCCCCCACACACACATATGCAGCCAAGCCCTCACACACGCACATGCAGCCAAGCCCCACACACGCACATGCAGCCAAGCTCCCCACACACATGCAGCCAAGCCCACACACACAGCCAAGCACACACACATGCAGCCAAGCACACACACCCATGCACCCAAGCATGTGTCAAAATGCAGTGTTGGTGAGCTGTTAAGCTAAGCTATCAGCACCTTGTTTCCCCAAGGGCCCTATACACAGAGCACTGGGGGTAAACAACACACACATGCAGCCAAGCTCCTCCCACACACACAGCCAAGCCCCGCTCATACACACATACAGCCAAGCCCTCACACACGCACATACAGCCAAGCCCCACACACGCACATACAGCCAAGCCCCACACACGTACATACAGCCAAGCCCCCCACACACACCTGCAGCCAAGCCCACACACACAGCCAAGCACACACACACACACACATGCAGCCAAGCACACACACCCATGCACCTAAGCATGTGTCAAAATGCAGTATTGGTGCGCCAATAAGCTAAGCTATCAGCACCTTGTTTCCTCAAGGACCCTGTACACAGAGCACTGGGGGGTAAACAACACACACATGCAGCCAAGCCCCCCCTCACACACAAATGCAGCCAAGCTCACACACACACATACACCCAATCATGTGTCAATGTGCAGTGTTGGTGCGACGTTAAGCTAAGCTATCAGCACCTTGTTTCCCCAAGGGCCCTATACAAAGAGCACTGGGAAGTAAACAATGCGCTGGTATCTTAGTTCTGCCCTGAAGAGCCTGCAGCTCTAGCCCTAGAGACAGCACACCGACACCGCATGCTGGGATAGCGCTAGTTCGACACAGATTCTGCAAGGTGGGGTTGGCACAGCTAGCATGGGGCCCCCTTCTCCCAAGGGCCCGGTAGCAGCTGCCTCCACTGCCTTTATGGCATGGACGTCCGTGGAGTCTCTTTATTTGCTTCAATATCTGGGTCGTAGCTGTGCTGGGAAAGGCATGTCATGGGGCAGTTTTCTGAGTTGTGAGCGTGCTCTGCTGTGGTCAGAGACAGCTTCAAGACCCCTGTGAATTGCCTTGCTTGCTCACTCCAAGAGCACAAGTGGAGGGAATGGCTGTTACACTCATTTTGTGTGGTCTGGGAGGAACAAATTGGAAAGGAGGGCAAACGTTGGAGCTCTGCTACGGCTTTTACCATGAGCTGCAGGAAATGGAGGAGAGGCACATGTAAGGTGAGGCAACAGGTAAGCTGCTTGCTGCCTTCTGCAGCCAAGCCTCCACCACCTACACAAGGATCCAAGCCCCCCCCCACACACACATGTACTTCCTGGCCGGTCAACAAGATGGGCTCCATGTTTAACTCCTTAATCAATAGTACTGAAGGTTTGTGCTGAGTACAGGAGACTAGAGGGTGGCAGAGATTAAATGGGGGTTAGAAGCAGCAACCCTGCGGACCCACCAGGCCTCCATATGGCCAATCTGCCCCAGGATGAGGTTCTGCCACTGTTAGCCTGTCTATTATATTTTATATACAACTAAAGAAAAGTACAATATCCATACCTCCCAACTTTTCAGGGTGGAAAAGAGGGACAATATGTAAATGAAGCCACATCCCCCTCATTGAGGGATGGATGAAGCCACGCCCCCTCAATGATTGATGTGTAGGAGATACATTTTAACAGTTACAATAGAAACACTTTGAATAGGCAAATAAATTATTTATTGCTGCAGATCTGCATGTTACACCTCAAAGAGGGACAATATGTAGATTAAGCCATGTCCCCCCATTGAGGGATGGATGAAGCCACGTCCCCTCATTGAGGGATGGATGAAGCCACGCCCCCCTCATTGAGGGATGGATGAAGCCACGCCCCCTCATTGAGGAATAGATAGGAGATAGAATGTAACAGTTACAAAATTAACATGTTAAATAGGCAATTGAATCATTTATTGCTGCAGATCCGCATGTTCCTCACCTCAAAGAGGGACAAATGAAAACAACGGACATTGACTCAAAAGAGGGACAGTGCCTCCATATCAAGGACACCTGGGAGGTATGTAATATCCATGGTAGTAGTGGAACACAAGACAAACACCTTTGACTTTGTATTTGTAGTTTACACGTTTGTACAATGCAGAAAGCCAGACCCCCCCCCCCCAGGCCCAGCACTTCCTGTGTTGCTATTAATAAGTCTGACTTGAACAATGGGAGAGGAAAAGGGTGCGTGCGTGTGAAACATCTACATTAATGCTAGGCGCAACAACTTAAAGAAACACATGCACATACCTCCCAGCTGTCCCTGATTTGGAGGGACTGTCCCTCTTTTGAGTCCATGTGCCCCTATCCCTCGTTGCTCTCATTTGTCCCTCTTTGAGGTGTAACATGCAGATCTGCAGGAATAAATGATTCATTTACCTATTCAAAGTGTTTCTATTGTTGTAACTGTTACACCCTATCTGCTATCCGTCCCTCAATGAG
>CM051241.1:207224983-207232483 GCA_027917425.1 Gastrophryne carolinensis | reverse complement strand
CTATCCCATATCTATCTATCTATCTATTTATCTATCTATCTATCTATCTATCTATCTATCTATCTCATATCTATCTATCTATCTATCTATCTATCTATCTATCTATCTATCTATCCCATATCTATCTATCTATCTATCTATCTCATATCTATCTATCTCCTATCTATCTATCTCATATCTATCTATCTATCTATCTCATATCTATCTATCTATCTATCTCATATCTATCTATCTATCTATCTATCTATCTATCTATCCCATATCTATCTATCTATCTATTTATCTATCTATCTATCTATCTATCTATCCCATATCTATCTATCTATCTATTTATCTATCTATCTATCTATCTATCTATCTATCTATCTATCTATCTCATATCTATCTATCTATCTATCTATCTATCTATCTATCTATCCCATATCTATCTATCTATCTATCTATCTCATATCTATCTATCTCCTATCTATCTATCTCATATCTATCTATCTATCTATCTATCTATCTATCTATCTATCTATCTATCTATCCCCTATCTATCTATCTATCTATCTATCTATCTCCTATCTATCTATCTATCTATCTATCTATCTATCTATCTATCTATCCCATATCTATCTATCTATCTCATATCTATCTATCTATCTATCTATCTATCTATCTATCTATCTCATATCTATCTATCTATCTATCTATCCCATATCTATCTATCTATCTATCTATCTATCTATCTATCTATCTATCTATCTATCTCATATCTATCTATCTATCTCATATCTATCTATCTATCTATCTCATATCTATCTATCTATCTATCTATCTATCTATCTATCTATCTCATATCTATCTATCTATCTCATATCTATCTATCTATCTATCCCATATCTATCTATCTATCTATCTATCTATCTATCTATCTATCTATCTCATATCTATCTATCTATCTCATATCTATCTATCTATCTATCTCATATCTATCTATCTATCTATCTATCTATCTATCTATCTATCTCATATCTATCTATCTATCTATCTATCCCATATCTATCTATCTATCTATCTATCTATCTATCTATCTATCTATCTATCTCATATCTATCTATCTATCTCATATCTATCTATCTATCTATCTCATATCTATCTATCTATCTATCTATCTATCTATCTATCTATCTATCTATCTCATATCTATCTATCTATCTCATATCTATCTATCTATCTATCTCATATCTATCTATATATCTATCTATCTATCTATCTATCTATCTATCTATCTATATATCTCATATCTATCTATCTATCTATCTATCTATCTATCTATCTATCCCATATCTATCTATCTATCTATTTATCTATCTATCTATCTATCTATCTATCTATCTATCTATCTATCCCATATCTATCTATCTATCTATCTATCTATCTATCTATCTATCTATCTCATATCTATCTATCTCATATCTATCTATCTATCTATCTATCTATCTCATATCTATCTATCTATCTATCTATCTATCTATCTATCTATCTCATATCTATCTATCTATCTATCTATCTATCTATCTATCTCATATCTATCTATCTATCTATCTATCTATCTATCTATCTATCTATCTCATATCTATCTATCTATCTATCTATCTATCTATCTATCTATCTATCTATTCAATTCAATTCAAAAGAGCTTTATTGACAGGTCCAAAAAAACATTTAGCATTGCCAAAGCAAAAGGGAATAACAAATGGGGGGGGGGGGGGTGGTGTTGGGTTATAGGGGCAGGGTTGGGTGTACAATGGTCCAGTGATGATGGCAGGTGGAGAGGTATAGAGGCAGTGGGGGGTTGCGTAGGATTAAGAGGCAGTATATGGGTTTGAACTCCATAGATTCTAATTGTCCTTTTAGTTGGGGCAGTATAGAGGTGGGGTATATGGGCAGTATAGGGGTATATCAGTCCATGGTCTCTTATGTTCCTCTCAGTTGGTGGCAGGTGGAGACATATTGGGCGGCTATTTGCAGGGTGGGCTCCTCTTCTCCCAGCAGGATGTGGAGTTTCCTCTCATCATCTATGGAGGTGAAGTCCGGGATGAGGGTGGAGAGTCTCTGGAAGTAAGTGTCCCTGGTGGATGAATATTTGCTGCAGTGTAGCAGGAAGTGGGTCTCATCCTCCAGGGCCCCCTGCTCACAGTGCTGGCACAGTCTGCTCTCCCGTGGCTTGTATGTCTGCCTGTGCCGACCTGTCTCCATCTCCAGGCTGTGGGCGCTCAGTCTATAGAGGCTCAGGGTCTGCCTGTGTTTGGGGTGGTGCAGCCTCTCCAGGTATGGGGCCATGGTGCAGCCTCTCCAGGTATGGGGCCATGGTGCAGCCTCTCCAGGTATGGGGCCATGGTGCAGCCTCTCCAGGTATGGGGCCATGGTGCAGCCTCTCCAGGTATGGGACCATGGTGTAGCCTCTCCAGGTATGGGACCATGGTGTAGCCTCTCCAGGTATGGGGCCATGATGCAGCCTCTCCAGGTATGGGGCCATGGTGTAGCTTCTCCAGGTATGGGGCCATGGTGCAGCCTCTCCAGGTATGGGGCCATGGTGCGGCCTCTCCAGGTATGGGGCCATGGTGCAGCCTCTCCAGGTATGGGGCCATGGTGCGGCCTCTCCAGGTATGGGGCCATGGTGCAGCCTCTCCAGGTATGGGGCCATGGTGCAGCCTCTCCAGGTATGGGGCCATGGTGCAGCCTCTCCAGGTATGGGGCCATGGTGCCGCCTCTCCAGGTATGGGGCCATGGTGCAGCCTCTCCAGGTATGGGGCCATGGTGCAGCCTCTCCAGGTATGGGGCCATGGTGCAGCCTCTCCAGGTATGGGGCCATGGTGCAGCCTCTCCAGGTATGGGGCCATGGTGCAGCCTCTCCAGGTATGGGGCCATGGTGCAGCCTCTCCAGGTATGGGGCCATGGTGCAGCCTCTCCAGGTATGAGGCCATGATGCAGCCTCTCCAGGTATGGGGCCATGGTGTAGCCTCTCCAGGTATGGGGCCATGGTGCAGCCTCTCCAGGTATGGGGCCATGGTGCGGCCTCTCCAGGTATGGGGCCATGGTGTAGCCTCTCCAGGTATGGGGCCATGGTGCAGCCTCTCCAGGTATGGGGCCATGGTGCAGCCTCTCCAGGTATGGGGGCCATGGTGCAGCCTCTCCAGGTATGGGGCCATGGTGCCGCCTCTCCAGGTATGGGGCCATGGTGCCGCCTCTCCAGGTATGGGGCCATGGTGCAGCCTCTCCAGGTATGGGGCCATGGTGCAGCCTCTCCAGGTATGGGGCCATGGTGCAGCCTCTCCAGGTATGGGGCCATGGTGCAGCCTCTCCAGGTATGGGGCCATGGTGCAGCCTCTCCAGGTATGGGCCATGGTGCAGCCTCTCCAGGTATGGGGGCCATGGTGCAGCCTCTCCAGGTATGGGGGCCATGGTGTAGCCTCTCCAGGTATGGGGCCATGGTGCAGCCTCTCCAGGTATGGGGTCATGGTGCAGCCTCCTCCAGGTATGGGGCCATGGTGCCGCCTCTCCAGGTATGGGGCCATGGTGCAGCCTCTCCAGGTATGGGGCCATGGTGCAGCCTCTCCAGGTATGGGGCCATGGTGCAGCCTCTCCAGGTATGGGGCCATGGTGCAGCCTCTCCAGGTATGGGGCCATGGTGCGGCCTCTCCAGGTATGGGGCCATGGTGCAGCCTCTCCAGGTATGGGGCCATGGTGCAGCCTCTCCAGGTATGGGGCCATGGTGCCGCCTCTCCAGGTATGGGGCCATGGTGCAGCCTCTCCAGGTATGGGGCCATGGTGCGGCCTCTCCAGGTATGGGGCCATGGTGCGGCCTCTCCAGGTATGGGGCCATGGTGCGGCCTCTCCAGGTATGGGGCCATGGTGTAGCCTCTCCAGGTATGGGGCCATGGTGCAGCCTCTCCAGGTATGGGGTCATGGTGTAGCCTCTCCAGGTATGGGGCCATGGTGCAGCCTCTCCAGGTATGGGGTCATGGTGTAGCCTCTCCAGGTATGGGACCATGGTGTAGCCTCTCCAGGTATGGGGCCATGGTGCAGCCTCTCCAGGTATGGGGCCATGGTGCAGCCTCTCCAGGTATGGGGCCATGGTGCAGCCTCTCCAGGTATGGGGCCATGGTGCATCCTCCCCAGGTATGGGGCCATGGTGCAGCCTCTCCAGGTATGGGGCCATGGTGCAGCCTCTCCAGGTATGGGGCCATGGTGCAGCCTCTCCTGGTATGGGGCCATGGTGTAGCCTCTCCAGGTATGGGGTCATGGTGTAGCCTCTCCAGGTATGGGGTCATGGTGTAGCCTCTCCAGGTATGGGACCATGGTGTAGCCTCTCCAGGTATGGGACCATGGTGTAGCCTCTCCAGGTATGGGGCCATGATGCAGCCTCTCCAGGTATGGGGCCATGGTGTAGCCTCTCCAGGTATGGGGCTATGGTGCAGCCTCTCCAGGTATGGGGCCATGGTGCGGCCTCTCCAGGTATGGGGCCATGGTGCAGCCTCTCCAGGTATGGGGCCATGGTGCAGCCTCTCCAGGTATGGGGCCATGGTGCCGCCTCTCCAGGTATGGGGGCCATGGTGCAGCCTCTCCAGGTATGGGGCCATGGTGCAGCCTCTCCAGGTATGGGGCCATGGTGTAGCCTCTCCAGGTATGGGGCCATGGTGCAGCCTCTCCAGGTATGGGGCCATGGTGCAGCCTCTCCAGGTATGGGGCCATGGTGCAGCCTCTCCTGGTATGGGGCCATGGTGTAGCCTCTCCAGGTATGGGGTCATGGTGTAGCCTCTCCAGGTATGGGGTCATGGTGTAGCCTCTCCAGGTATGGGACCATGGTGTAGCCTCTCCAGGTATGGGACCATGGTGTAGCCTCTCCAGGTATGGGGCCATGATGCAGCCTCTCCAGGTATGGGGCCATGGTGTAGCCTCTCCAGGTATGGGGCTATGGTGCAGCCTCTCCAGGTATGGGGCCATGGTGCGGCCTCTCCAGGTATGGGGCCATGGTGCAGCCTCTCCAGGTATGGGGCCATGGTGCAGCCTCTCCAGGTATGGGGCCATGGTGCCGCCTCTCCAGGTATGGGGCCATGGTGCAGCCTCTCCAGGTATGGGGCCATGGTGCAGCCTCTCCAGGTATGGGGCCATGGTGTAGCCTCTCCAGGTATGGGGCCATGGTGCAGCCTCTCCAGGTATGGGGCCATGGTGTGAGCCTCTCCAGGTATGGGGCCATGGTGCAGCCTCTCCAGGTATGGGGTCATGGTGTAGCCTCTCCAGGTATGGGGTCATGGTGTAGCCTCTCCAGGTATGGGGTCATGGTGTAGCCTCTCCAGGTATGGGACCATGGTGTAGCCTCTCCAGGTATGGGGCCATGGTGCAGCCTCTCCAGGTATGGGGCCATGGTGCAGCCTCTCCAGGTATGGGGCCATGGTGCAGGCCTCTCCAGGTATGGGGGCCATGGTGCAGCCTCTCCAGGTATGGGGCCATGGTGCAGCCTCTCCAGGTATGGGGCCATGGTGCAGCCTCTCCAGGTATGGGGCCATGGTGCAGCCTCTCCAGGTATGGGGCCATGGTGTAGCCTCTCCAGGTATGGGGCCATGGTGCAGCCTCTCCAGGTATGGGGTCATGGTGTAGCCTCTCCAGGTATGGGGTCATGGTGTAGCCTCTCCAGGTATGGGGTCATGGTGTAGCCTCTCCAGGTATGGGACCATGGTGTAGCCTCTCCAGGTATGGGACCATGGTGTAGCCTCTCCAGGTATGGGGCCATGATGCAGCCTCTCCAGGTATGGGGCCATGGTGTAGCCTCTCCAGGTATGGGGCCATGGTGCAGCCTCTCCAGGTATGGGGCCATGGTGCGGCCTCTCCAGGTATGGGGCCATGGTGCGGCCTCTCCAGGTATGGGGCCATGGTGCAGCCTCTCCAGGTATGGGGCCATGGTGCAGCCTCTCCAGGTATGGGGCCATGGTGCCGCCTCTCCAGGTATGGGGCCATGGTGCCGCCTCTCCAGGTATGGGGCCATGGTGCAGCCTCTCCAGGTATGGGGCCATGGTGCAGCCTCTCCAGGTATGGGGCCATGGTGCAGCCTCTCCAGGTATGGGGCCATGGTGCAGCCTCTCCAGGTATGGGGCCATGGTGCAGCCTCTCCAGGTATGGGGCCATGGTGCAGCCTCTCCAGGTATGAGGCCATGATGCAGCCTCTCCAGGTATGGGGCCATGGTGCAGCCTCTCCAGGTATGGGGCCATGGTGCAGCCTCTCCAGGTATGGGGCCATGGTGCCGCCTCTCCAGGTATGGGGCCATGGTGCCGCCTCTCCAGGTATGGGGCCATGGTGCAGCCTCTCCAGGTATGGGGCCATGGTGCAGCCTCTTCAGGTATGGGGCCATGGTGCAGCCTCTCCAGGTATGGGGCCATGGTGCAGCCTCTCCAGTATGGGGTCATGGTGCAGCCTCTCCAGGTATGGGGCCATGGTGCAGTCGCTGGGCAGCTCCAGGTATGGGGCTATGGTGCAGCCTCTCCAGGTATGGGGCCATGGTGCAGCCTCTCCAGGTATGGGGCCATGGTGCAACCTGAGCCTCCCCGTTTGGTTATACCTGAAGCACACAGGGGTATAGCTCATTTCATGGAATCGACTTAAGGTATTATGATGTATTCCTAGTCTTTTTCAGGTGGTGGTCCTTTTTCAAAAATGATTCCAATCATTCAGTCCTTTATTTTGGGACGTTCCTCCTGTCCTGGTGACCATCTCAAATCAACTGCATTCCTTGGTGACGGTGACACTGGCTAAACAGGCTAAGGGGTTTTTCTTTATTACTAGTTCTAAAACAAAATGTAAATATATATACTAAAATAGCTCTTCTATACATCATCATGATTTTTACAGTGGCCATGCCAGTCTGACAATTAATTAGTCATTGGGCAACCTTTCTTCAATATTTCCATCACCAAAGAAAGGCCGTTTTTTATATTGATGATTGTGTAATGGGAATTGGTCATATGATCATACAGTGAGCATCAGTCTTCCTAATCCCAGGTAAATATCTCTCTTTTCCTCTCCCTTTCTTTTTTTCTTTGTTTCCATATAATAGTAAAATTTTGAATATCTTGTGCCACATGAATTTAACTAATTTATTGTAAATCAGATTATTGTGTGTTGACAGCAATGTAATTACTTGTATCTTTTGTATATAGTCAAATATATCTAGTATAATGGGTACTGACGAAGCCACCTGCGGCGAAACTAGTATACCCTACTAGATGTTGCAAGCCAAAAAAATCAAGACTGCATATGTGAGATGTCTATTAGGAAAGACCACTCTACACTGTATTTTTAACTTAAACTGGTGATGAATTTTTGTATTGTATGTTACCTACTTCTGTAGGGCTTTATGTAATGTAATGTGTCATTTGTGTTTTAATAGTAAGCAATAAATTTTTTGTCACACACTTTTGGCATATTAGGCACATTCAATTATGCTTAGCTATTGAAAT
>CM051241.1:207181093-207224783 GCA_027917425.1 Gastrophryne carolinensis | reverse complement strand
GAACCCCCATAAGCCCTCAGGGCAACAAAGGAGGTAGGCCAAAAACTCCCTTGTAGCAAATTGTTCTCTCTGACAGAGATAGGGGGTCAATCTATCAACCAGCCCAAAAAACTTTTGGAATTCTCATATCCTTCCAACAATATTGCTTCAGGTCAACGGTGGGTCAGGTCATTACCCGGTTTTGGACCACAAGAGGCTCAAATCTGGGAATTTAAATCTCCAGGTATGGGGCCATGGTGCGGCCTCTCCAGGTATGGGGACATGGTGCAGCCTCTCCAGGTATGGGGCCATGATGCAGCCTCTCCAGGTATGGGGCCATGGTGCAGCCTCTCCAGGTATGGGGCCATGGTGCAGCCTCTCCAGGTATGAGGCCATGATGCAGCCTCTCCAGGTATGGGGCCATGGTGTAGCCTCTCCAGGTATGGGGCCATGGTGCAGCCTCTCCAGGTATGAGGCCATAGTGCAGCCTCTCCAGGTATGGGGCCATGGTGCAGCCTCTCCAGGTATGGGGCCATGGTGTAGTTCCTCTTTAGTGATTGGTAGATGGTAAGTTTCTGGGAGTTGCTTATTTCTTTCTTCCAATCCTCTATATATTGCTCCTGGCAGCCCTCTATCGCCCCCTTTATTTGGGCTTTTGTCAGGGCATGTCGGGGGTTTTGGCTGGACAGGTGACTGACACTCATTTGGAGGGCGCAGGGTTTGTTATGGGCCCCATGGCTCAGGGAGGCTTTGTGGTGGTAGGAGTCGGGGCTGCTGCTCTGTATGTGCCCCCAGAATGACAGAGCCCTCTTCTGCACCTGGAACTATAGAGGGAACCTGCCCAGCTCTGCCCGGCACGCCATGTTGGAGGTGCTGCGATGGACCTGGAGGAGGTACTTGCATAACTCCAGATGAAAGGTCTCTGTTGGGCTTGGGTCCCATTTTGACTGGTCTGGGTAAGTGATTGGGCCCCAAACCTCACTGCCATAAAGTAGGATTGGGGCAATGACCCCATCAAAGATCTTCATCCAGACCCTCACTGGTGGTTTGAGGTGGTACAGTCGCTTTATGATGGCGTAGAAAGCTCTGCAGGCTTTTCCTTTCAGGGCCTCTATTGCTGGCTTAAAGCTCCCCGATTGGTTAAGCTCCAGCCCCAGGTAGGTGTAGCTGTTGGTTTTTTCTAGTGCAGACCCGTTTAATGTGAAGGAGGGAATGGAGGCTTTATTCTGGCCCCTCTTCTGGAACACCATGACTTTGGTCTTCTTAGAATTGATGGGTAGTGCCCATGTGGTGCTGAATTTCTCCAGTACTGCCAGGCTGTCTTGGAGGCCTGTCTCTGTCGGGGACAGCAGCAGGAGGTCATCGGCGTACAGCAGGAACTTCACCTCGCGGTCATGCAGGAGGAGGCCTGGTGCTGAGGAAGCCTCCAGAGCTGCAGCCAGTTCATTGATGTAGATGTTGAAGAGCGTTGGGCTCAGGCTGCAGCCCTGTCTGACTCCTCGGCCCTGGTGGAAGTATGCCGTCCTCTTACCATTCACCTTCACACTGCATTGGTTCCCAGTGTATGAGCTCTTGATGACATCATATGTTCTCCCCCCTATTCCACTCTGCAGGAGTTTCAGGAACAGGCCCGGGTGCCACACTGAGTCAAACGCCTTCTTGAAGTCCACAAAACAGGAGAAGATCTTCCCCTGTTTGGTGTTGTGGACGTGAGTCTTGATAAGGCTGTGCAGGGTGTAGATGTGGTCAGTGGTGCGATGGTTTGGCATGAACCCGGCTTGGCTTTTACTGAGGACCTCTTGCTGTGTGAGGAAGGTGAGGACCCTTCTGTTGATAATGCTGCTGAATAACTTCCCCAGAGTGCTGCTGACACAGATCCCTCGGTAGTTCGCTGGGTCATATTGGTCCCCATTCTTGTAGATAGGTGTTATGAGACCTCGGTTCCAGTCTATCTATCTATCTATCTATCTATCTATCTATCTATCTATCTATCTATCTCATATCTATCTATCTATCTATCTATCTATCTATCTATCTATCTCATATCTATCTATCTATCTCATATCTATCTATCTATCTATCTATCTATCTATCTATCTCATATCTATCTATCTATCTATCTATCTATCTATCTATCTATCTATCTCATATCTATCTATCTATCTATCTATCTATCTATCTCTCTCTCTCTCTCTCTCTCTCTCTCTCTCTATATATATATATATATATATATATATATATATATATATATATTTATATAGACATATATATATATAGCCAGATTAAGAAAGCCAGAGGAATGGAGGGCGCTTGTGTTGCTATAGCAGTAGAAATAGATTTAACTCCCCTTGGAACAAGAATCAGAGCCGTCGACGGGTTACTATGGAAAATGCAGACTATTTTTTTTGCCTGTTTACACAGCGGAAATTTTCTTTTGTGGTTACAAAATTGGATTTTACATGTAGTTGCCAAGTCTAAGTCATGTCCCTTCGACCCCAAATAGAAAGACTTGATTGCAAAGACAAAGCTCTCTTTCCTATTGTTTGTTATAACCATTGGTGGACTGGGGTAAAAAATCAGCCCTAGATTTTACCAGCCCCTGGCCAGCCCGGGTCATCCCTGCTGAGACCCCCCCACCACCACCACCATGATGATGCTATAGCATTGGGGGCTGGGGTTCCTTGGCTTGTGGGTACAGTGGGGCTGGGGTTCCTTGGCTTGTGGGTACAGTGGGGTTTGGTAAAAGAGGCTGGGGTTCCTTGGCTTGTGGGTACAGTGGGGTTGGGTACAGTGGGGCTGGGGTTCCTTGGCTTGTAGGTACAGTGGGGCTGGGTACAGGGGGCTGGGGTTCCTTGGCTCGTGGTTACAGTGGGGCTGGGTACAGGAGGCTGGGGTTCCTTGGCTTGTGGGTACAGTGGGGCTGGGTACAGGAAGCTGGGGTTCCTTGGGTTGTGGGTAAAGTGGGGCTGGGTACAGGGGGCTGGGGTTCCGTGGCTTGTGGGTACAGTGGGGCTGGGTACAGGGGGGTTGGGATTCCTTGACTTGTGGGTACAGTGGGGCTGGGTACAGGGGGCTTGAGTTCCTTGGCTTGTAGGTACAGTGGGGCTGGGTACAGGGGGCTGGGGTTCCTTGGCTTGTGCGTACAGTGGGGCTGGGTACAGGGGGCTGGGGTTCCTTGGCTTGTGGGTACAGTGGGGCTGGGTACAGGGGGCTGGGGTTCCTTGGCTTGTGGGTACAGTGGGGCTGGGTACAGGGGGCTGGGGTTCCTTGGCTTGTGGGTACAGTGGGGCTGGGTACAGGGGGCTGGGGTTCCTTGGCTTGTGGGTACAGTGGGGCTGGGTACAGGGGGCTGGGGTTCCTTGACTTGTGGGTACAGTGGAGCTGGGTACAGGGGGCTGGGGTTTCTTGGCTTGTGGGTACAGTGGAGCTGGGTACAGGGGGCTGGGGTTCCTTGGCTTGTGGGTACAGTGGAGCTGGGTACAGGGGGTTGGGGTTCCTTGGCTTGTGGGTACAGTGGGGCTGGGTACAGGGCGCTGGGGCTCCTTGGCTTGTGGGTACAGTGGGGCTGGGTACAGGGGGTTGGGGTTCCTTGGCTTGTGGGTACAGTGGAGCTGGGTACAGATTGCTGTGGTTCCTTGGCTTGTGGGTACAGTGGGGCTGGGTACAGGGGGCTGGGGTTCCTTGGCTTGTGGGTACAGTGGGGCTGGGTACAGGGGGTTGAGGTTCCTTGACTTGTGGGTACAGTGGGGCTGGGTACAGGGGTCTGGGGTTCCTTGGCTTTTGGGTACAGTGGGGCTGGGTACAGGGGTCTGGGGTTCCTTGGCTTGTGGGTACAGTGGGGCTGTGTACAGGGGTCTGGGGTTCCTTGGCTTGTGGGTACAGTGGGGCTGAGTACAGGGGGCTGGGGTTCCTTGGCTTGTGGGTAAAGTGGTTCTGGGTACAGGGGTCTGGGGTTCCTTGGCTTGTGGGTACAGTGGGGCTGGGTACAGGGGGCTGGGGTTCCTTGGCTTGTGGGTACAGTGGGGCTGGGTACAGGGGGCTGGGGTTCCTTGGCTTGTGGGTACAGTGGGGCTGGGTACAGGGGGCTGGGGTTCCTTGGCTTGTGGGTACAGTGGGGCTGGATACAGGGGGCTGGGGTTCCTTGGCTTGTGGGTACAGTGGGGCTGGGCACAGAGGGCTGGGGTTCCTTGGCTTGTGGGTACAGGGGGCTGAGATGGAGACCAAAGGGGGCAGAGATTGAATGTGGGTGTTATAAGAAGAATCTAAAAGATTCCAGGGTCGGCCACTGGCTTTCCCTGGGGGCATCCCGATTCGACACTACATGAAAGCCCCCGAGGGGACCCCTATCAACACTCCTCTTTCCCTGGTAACATGTGTGGGCTCCCGTCCAATGATAACCACTTGCTAAAATGACGTGATTTGGCTCTGATTGTTGACAATAGGAAGCACACGCTCCTGCATCCCCAGCGTGGTGGGAGAGCTCCTTCCCCAGTCATGCAGATAGGCCGGGGCAGGAGCGTGCGCTCCCTATTTATCTCAATCAGAGTGGCTTGCTCACATGACGTGATTTGGCTCTGATTGCTCTCCTCGTCCTGGTGAAGTGGATTTATTCCACGCAATACGTCGTCCGGTAGTCGTTCGGGGGGGGGGGGACCCAATGGCTCCACATTCTATCTAAGGGTGATGTACAATATATATATATTTTTGGATGCTTAGTAGACCATAGTAGAGGGCGGCTGCTATGTTGCATGCTGTGTTTTCACTGTAGTATATTCATTTCATTGATTCTTGCACTTTATTCATTGCTGCACTTGTCACATTTTGGAATTGTATTAACTGGATACTTTATAACTATTTATACATGCACAAGCACTTTTTTCAGGTTGTTTTTTACATTCTTGTTTTTTACTTTGTTATTTAGGAATTTTTGTGACTATCTCTTATAAATTACTCCCTGCTGGTTCCATCTTATTTGATTGCTAGATATTAGAATAGTAAATTTGAATGTGTGACTAAGAGCCTTGTTTGTTCTTGGTTTTCCCTGAGGCCTGTGTATATATGTTTATTAACCTTGTATAGTGTGTGTTTTATTATTTGTCCCATTTTTCTTGATTTTCAATACATTTGATGTGCGGACCTTTTTTGTGCCCATAAGGGCATCCCCAGGGGGGAGCCTGTGCATGTGCCAATCAGAGGCGATTGTCTAATTACATCATCACAGCAAGAAGCTCTGATTAGATGGAAGCCTGTGCATGTGCCAATCAGAGGCGATTGTCTAATTACATCATCACAGCAAGAGGCTCTGATTAGATGGAAGCCTGTGCATGTGCCAATCAGAGGCGCTTGTCCAATTACATCATCACAGCAAGAGGCTCTGATTAGATGGAAGCCTGTGCATGTGCCAATCAGAGGTGCTTGTCTAATTACATCATCACAGCAAGAGGCTCTGATTAGATGGAAGCCTGTGCATGTGCCAATCAGAGGTGCTTATCAAATTACATCATCACACCAAGAGGCTCTGATTAGATGGAAGCCTGTGCATGTGCCAATCAGAGGCGCTTGTCTAATTACATCATCACAGCAAGAGGCTCTGATTAGATGGAAGCCTGTGCATGTGCCAAACAGAGGCGCTTGTCTAATTACATCATCACAGCAAGAGGCTCTGATTAGATGGAAGCCTGTGCATGTGCCAATCAGAGGCGCTTGTCTAATTACATCATCACAGCAAGAGGCTCTGATTAGATGGAAGCCTGTGCATGTGCCAATCAGAGGCACTTGCCTAATTACATCATCATGCCAGGAAGCTCTGATTAGATGGAAGCCTGTGCATGTGCCAATCAGAGGCGCTTGTCTAATTACATCATCACAGCAAGAGGCTCTGATTAGATGGAAGCGTGTGCATGTGCCAATCAGAGGCGCTTGTCTAATTACATCATCACAGCAAGAGGCTCTGATTAGATGGAAGCGTGTGCATGTGCCAATCAGAGGCGCTTGTCTAATTACATCATCACAGCAAGAGGCTCTGATTAGATGGAAGCCTGTGCATGTGCCAATCAGAGGCGCTTGTCTAATTACATCCTCACAGCAAGAGGCTCTGATTAGATGAGGCATGCGCCATGGGATGGGGCAGATGTAAGCAGATCGGCGGTTCACACAGCTGGGCATCCTGATTCAGGAAGTGAAACGAAACCCAGGAAAGTAAATAAACCTGGGTTTTGTTCCGCTTTAAAGGGGAGCTTTGATTTATTTGTTCACTATTTTACTTACATCTGCATTGATCATGACGGCAGACATGTCCCAGTGTATGAAGCCTGTGCGGAGTTCCAGAACTTTCCAGCAAACTAAACGTATTTTTTATAGTACTTCTACCATTTGGAGTCATGCGCTTCGGGGTGTGAACTGAAGCCTACAACTGAGCGAGCGTTTTTAAATTGAACGAACTAAAAAAAAATCTTTTAAAAATGCTTAGCTCTATGGGCTAAAGAAAGTGCCCAATGACTCTGCAGGAGGTGGGGCGGGAGTGGGGATTAGGCGGGGAGGAAGGGGAAAGAGGAGAGAAGAGGGGAAAGAAAGGGGGTGGGGGGAGGAAGGGGAAAGAGGAGAAAAGAGGGGAAAGGGGGGGTGGGGAGAAGATGGGGGGGAGGAAGGGGAAAGATGAGAGAAGAAGGGAAAGAGGGGGTGGGGAGAAGATCGGGGGAGGAAGGGGAAAGAGGAGAGAAGAGGGGAAAGGAGGGGGTGGTGGGGAGAAGATGGGGGGGAGGAAGGGGAAAGAGGAGAGAAGAGGGGAAAGGAGGGGGGTGGGGAGAAGGTGGTGCGGGGAGGAAGGGGAAAGAGGAGAGAAGAGGGGAAAGGAGGGGGGGTGGGGAGAAGATGGGGGGAGGAAGGAGAAAGAGGAGAGAAGAGGGGTGGGAAGAAGGTGGTGTGGGGAGGAAGGGGAAAGAGGAGAGAAGAGGTTAAAGGAGGGGGGTGGGGAGAAGGTGGTGCGGGGAGGAAGGGGAAAGAGGAGAGAAGAGGGGAATGGAGGGGGGGTGGGTAGAAGGTGGTGTGGGGAGGAAGGGGAAAGAGGAGAGAAGAGGAGAAAGGAGGGGGGTGGGGAGAAGGTGGTGCTTGGAGGAAGGGGAAAAAGGAGAGAAGAGGTTAAAGGTGGGGGGTGGGGAGAAGGTGGTGCGGGGAGGAAGGGGAAAGAGGAGAGAAGAGGTTAAAGGAGGGGGGTGGGGAGAATGTGGTGCGGGGAGGAAGGGGAAAGAGGAGAGAAGAGGGGAAAGGAGGGGGGTGGGGAGAAGGTGGTGAGGGGAGGAAGGGGAAAGAGGAGAGAAGAGGGGGAAAAGAGGGGGGTGGGGAGAAGGTGGTGAGGGGAGGAAGGGGAAAGAGGAGAGAAGAGGGGAAAGGAGGGGGGTGGGGAGAAGGTGGTGCGGGGAGGAAGGGGAAAGAGGAGAGAAGAGGGGAAAGGAGGGGGGGTGGGGAGAAGATGGTGCAGGGAGGAAGGGGAAAGAGGAGAGAAGAGGGGGAAAAGAGGGGGGTGGGGAGAAGGTGGTGAGGGGAGGAAGGGGAAAGAGGAGAGAAGAGGGGAAAGGAGGGGGGTGGGGAGAAGGTGGTGCGGGGAGGAAGGGGAAAGAGGAGAGAAGAGGGGAAAGGAGGGGGGTGGGGAGAAGGTGGTGCGGGGAGGAAGGGGAAAGAGGAGAGAAGAGGGGAAAGGAGGGGGGGTGGGGAGAAGATGGTGCGGGGAGGAAGGGGAAAGAGGAGAGAAGAGAGGAAAGGAGGGGGGTGGGGAGAAGGTGGTGCGGGGAGGAAGGGGAAAGAGGAGAGAAGAGGAGAAAGGAGGGGGGTGGGGAGAAGGTGGTGCGGGGAGGAAGGGAAAGAGGAGAGAAGAGGGGAAAGGAGGGGGGGTGGGGAGAAGGTGGTGCGGGGAGGAAGGGGAAAGAGGAGAGAAGAGGGGAAAGGAGGGGGGTGGGGAGAAGGTGGTGCAGGGAGGAAGGGGAAAGGGGAGAGAAGAGGAGAAAGGAGGGGGGTGGGGAGAAGGTGGTGCGGGGAGGAAGGGGAAAGAGGAGAGAAGAAGGAAAAGAGGAGAGAAGAGGGGAAAGGAAGGGGGGTGGGGAGAAGGTGGTGCGGGGAGGAAGGGGAAAGAGGAGAGAAGAGGGGGAAATGAGGGGGGGGTGGGGAGAAGGTGGTGCAGGGAGGAAGGGGAAAGAGGAGAGAAGAGGGGGGAAAAGAGGGGGGGTGGGGAGAAGGTGGTGCGGGGAGGAAGGGGAAAGAGGAGAGAAGAGGGGCAATGGAAGGGGGGGTGGGGGGAAGGTGGTGTGGGAAGGAAGGGGAAAGAGGAGAGAAGGGGGGAAAGGAGGGGGGTGGGGAGAAGGTGGTGCGGAGAGGAAGGGGAAAGAGGAGAGAAGAGGGGGAAAGGAAGGGGGGGTGGGGAGAAGGTGGTGCGGGGAGGAAGGGGAAAGAGGAGAGAAGAGGGGAAAGGAGGGGGGTGGGGAGAAGGTGGTGCGGGGAGGAAGGGGAAAGAGGAGAGAAGAGGTTAAAGGAGGGGGGGTGGGAAGAAGGTGGTGCGGGGAGGAAGGGGAAAGAGGAGAGAAGAGGAGAAAGGAGGGGGGTGGGGAAAAGGTGGTGCGGGGAGGAAGGGGAAAGAGGAGAGAAGAGCAGAAAGGAGGGGGGTGGGGAAAAGGTGGTGCGGGGAGGAAGGGGAAAGAGGAGAGAAGAGGGGAAAATGAGGGGGGGGGTGAGGAGAAGGTGGTGCGGGGAGGAAGGGGAAAGAGGAGAGAAGAGCGCAAAGGAGGGGGGTGGGGAGAAGGTGGTGCGGGGAGGAAGGGGAAAGAGGAGAGAAGAGGTTAAAGGAGGGGGGTGGGGAGAAGGTGGTGCGGGGAGGAAGGGGAAAGAGGAGAGAAGAGAAGAAAGGAGGGGGGTTGGGGGGAAGGTGGTGCTGGGAGGAAGGGGAAAGAGGAGAGAAGAGGGGAAAGGAGGGGGGGTGGGGAGAAGGTGGTGCGGAGAGGAAGGGGAAAGAGGAGAGAAGAGGTTAAAGGAGGGGGGTGGGGAGAAGGTGGTGCGGGGAGGTAGGGAAAAGAGGAGAGAAGAGGGGAAAGGAGGGGGGTGGGGAGAAGGTGGTGCGGAGAGGAAGGGGAAAGAGGAGAGAAGAGGTTAAAGGAGGGGGGTGGGGAGAAGGTGGTGCGGGGAGGTAGGGGAAAGAGGAGAGAAGAGGGGAAAGGAGGGGGGTGGGGAGAAGGTGGTGCGGGGAGGAAGGGGAAAGAGGAGAGAAGAGGGGGGAAAAGAGGGGGGGTGGGGAGAAGGTGGTGCGGGGAGGAAGGGGAAAGAGGAGAGAAGAGGAGAGAAGAGGGGCAATGGAAGGGGGGGTGGGGGGAAGGTGGTGTGGAAAGGAAGGGGAAAGAGGAGAGAAGGGGGGAAAGGAGGGGGGTGGGGAGAAGGTGGTGCGGAGAGGAAGGGGAAAGAGGAGAGAAGAGCGCAAAGGAGGGGGGTGGGGAGAAGGTGGTGCGGGGAGGAAGGGGAAAGAGGAGAGAAGAGCGCAAAGGAGGGGGGGTGGGGAGAAGGTGGTGCGGGGAGGAAGGGGAAAGAGGAGAGAAGAGGTTAAAGGAGGGGGGTGGGGAGAAGGTGGTGCGGGGAGGAAGGGGAAAGAGGAGAGAAGAGAAGAAAGGAGGGGGGTTGAGGGGAAGGTGGTGCTGGGAGGAAGGGGAAAGAGGAGAGAAGAGGGGAAAGGAGGGGGGTGGGGAGAAGGTGGTGCGGAGAGGAAGGGGAAAGAGGAGAGAAGAGGGGGGAAAAGAGGGGGGGTGGGGAGAAGGTGGTGCGGGGAGGAAGGGGAAAGAGGAGAGAAGAGGAGAGAAGAGGGGCAATGGAAGGGGGGGGTGGGGGGAAGGTGGTGTGGAAAGGAAGGGGAAAGAGGAGAGAAGAGGGGGAAAGGAAGGGGGGGTGGGGAGAAGGTGGTGCGGGGAGGAAGGGGAAAGAGGAGAGAAGAGCGCAAAGGAGGGGGGTGGGGAGAAGGTGGTGCGGGGAGGAAGGGGAAAGAGGAGAGAAGAGCGCAAAGGAGGGGGGTGGGGAGAAGGTGGTGCGGGGAGGAAGGGGAAAGAGGAGAGAAGAGGTTAAAGGAGGGGGGTGGGGAGAAGGTGGTGCGGGGAGGAAGGGGAAAGAGGAGAGAAGAGAAGAAAGGAGGGGGGTTGAGGGGAAGGTGGTGCTGGGAGGAAGGGGAAAGAGGAGAGAAGAGGGGAAAGGAGGGGGGTGGGGAGAAGGTGGTGCGGAGAGGAAGGGGAAAGAGGAGAGAAGAGGTTAAAGGAGGGGGGTGGGGAGAAGGTGGTGCGGGGAGGTAGGGAAAAGAGGAGAGAAGAGGGGAAAGGAGGGGGGTGGGGAGAAGGTGGTGCGGAGAGGAAGGGGAAAGAGGAGAGAAGAGGTTAAAGGAGGGGGGTGGGGAGAAGGTGGTGCGGGGAGGTAGGGGAAAGAGGAGAGAAGAGGGGAAAGGAGGGGGGTGGGGAGAAGGTGGTGCGGGGAGGAAGGGGAAAGAGGAGAGAAGAGAAGAAAGGAGGGGGGTTGGGGGGAAGGTGGTGCGGAGAGGAAGGGGAAAGAGGAGGGAAGAGGGGGAAAGGAGGGGGGTGGGGAGAAGGTGGTGCGGGGAGGAAGGGGAAAGAGGAGAGAAGAGGGGGAATGGAAGGGGGGGTGGGGAGAAGGTGGTGCGGGGAGGAAGGGGAAAGAGGAGAGAAGAGGTTAAAGGAGGGGGGTGGGGAGAAGGTGGTGCGGGGAGGAAGGGGAAAGAGGAGAGAAGAGAAGAAAGGAGGGGGGTTGAGGGGAAGGTGGTGCTGGGAGGAAGGGGAAAGAGGAGAGAAGAGGGGAAAGGAGGGGGGTGGGGAGAAGGTGGTGCGGAGAGGAAGGGGAAAGAGGAGAGAAGAGGGGGGAAAAGAGGGGGGGTGGGGAGAAGGTGGTGCGGGGAGGAAGGGGAAAGAGGAGAGAAGAGGAGAGAAGAGGGGCAATGGAAGGGGGGGTGGGGGGAAGGTGGTGTGGAAAGGAAGGGGAAAGAGGAGAGAAGAGGGGGAAAGGAAGGGGGGGTGGGGAGAAGGTGGTGCGGGGAGGAAGGGGAAAGAGGAGAGAAGAGGGGAAAGGAGGGGGGTGGGGAGAAGGTGGTGCGGAGAGGAAGGGGAAAGAGGAGAGAAGAGGTTAAAGGAGGGGGGTGGGGAGAAGGTGGTGCGGGGAGGTAGGGAAAAGAGGAGAGAAGAGGGGAAAGGAGGGGGGTGGGGAGAAGGTGGTGCGGGGAGGAAGGGGAAAGAGGAGAGAAGAGGGGAAAGGAGGGGGGGTGGGGAGAAAGTGGTGCGGGGAGGAAGGGGAAAGAGGAGAGAAGAGGGGGAAAGGAGGGGGGTGGGGAGAAGGTGGTGCTGGGAGGAAGGGGAAAGAGGAGAGAAGAGGGGGAAAGGAGGGGGTGGGGAGAAGGTGGTGCTGGGAGGAAGGGGAAAGAGGAGAGAAGAGGGGGAATGCAGGGGGGTGGGAAGAAGGTGGTGTGGGATGGAAGGCGAAAGAGGAGAGAAGAGGGGGTATGGAGGGGGGGTGGGGAGGAGGTGGTGCGGGGAGGTAGGGGAAAGAGGAGAGAAGAAGGGAAAGGAGGAGGGGTGGGGAGAAGGTGGTGCGGGGAGGAAGGAGAAAGAGGAGAGAAGAGGGGAATGGAGGGGGGGTGGGGAAAAGGTGGTGCGGGGAGGAAGGGGAAAGAGGAGAGAAGAGGGAAAAGGAGGGGGGTGGGGAGAAGGTGGTGTGGGGAGGAAGGGGAAAGAGGAGAGAAGAGGGGAATGGAGGGGAGGTTGGGAAAAGGTGGTGCGGGGAGGAAGGGGAAAGAGGAGAGAAGAGGGGAATGGAGGGGGGGTGGGGAAAAGGTGGTGCGGGGAGGAAGGGGAAAGAGGAGAGAAGAGGGGAAAGGAGGGGGTGGGGAGGAAGGGGAAAGAGGAGAGAAGAGGGGAAAGGAGGGGGGTGGGGAGAAGGTGGTGCGGGGAGGAAGGGGAAAGAGGAGAGAAGAGGGAAAAGGAGGGGGGTGGGGAGAAGGTGGTGCGGGGAGGAAGGGGAAAGAGGAGAGAAGAGGAAAAAGGAGGGGGGTGGGGAGAAGGTGGTGCGGGGAGGAAGGGGAAAGAGGAGAGAAGAAGGGGAAAGGAGTGGAGGTGGGGAAAGTGGAGGTGGGGAAAGGAGGTGGGGAAAAGGTGGTGCGGGAGGAAGGGGAAAGAGGAGATTTAAGGGAAAAGAAAGGAAAGGAAAATCAGAAGGAGGGAAAAAAGCAAAGAGAACAATAAATCCCCATACCCTAAGGATGACACCCAAAAGCACAACTTTCTATACCATCTCTATACAAGATCTAATCTTGTATCAAGGTCTAATGGAAAGGGTGTAGATTCAATGTATACAAAAATAATTTTTTTGTGTGTTTAAGTTAAAAAAGCTCACTCAGATGTAAGCTTCAGCTCACACCCAAAAGCACAACCAATGGGAAATGTGCTGCACGAGAGCTTTAACGTGACTCTGACACACAAAGAGAAAGACAACTGTAGATCAAGGCAGTAATATCGCACAGTCTTGGCAAATGGATGTTTCTGCCCTGATCACCATATATTGCCTGACGCCCAAAGAAACGTGGCACTAAAATCATATATAAGGCAATGCTAAACTATTTTTATTCTCGATAAAATGCAGTATAAAAGCTATAAAGATCTGTGCACATAAGAACACGTTACTCTGATTTGATCTGTGTACAGATACTTACTCCCTAATGAATATTCACATGGTATAGCTTTGCCTGACCAAACATTAGCTTCTAGAGTTAAGGTCCGCATTTCCCCCCAATTGTTCTAAGACAATCAGAAGCACATATAATACTTATTTCTTATAGTTGCGTGTGTACATTTATTTAAAAATATCCTTCTATGTATCTGTTGGCAATAGATCGGTAGATGTCTCACCTAGAATAACACCACAAGATAAACCTGTTGTCTAAAACTTGTCCTCTACGTGAGTTGGTGCCATAAGGTAAACCTGTTGTCCAAAGCTTGTCTTCTACGTGATGTCTGATCGTTTCTTAAAGGAACGGACCCAAAGCTGAATTTCCTCTTTGATGACTGTACCCTGAACACCACCAATCTCCCGATATACCAGCAGTGGGGAAATATGTGGGACTAGGGAGTAGCTGCCGCTCCACATTATAAGACTTCTGGATTCGTGGTATTAGCCGATAATACAACTTAAAAGGCAAAGGTAATTGTTACATTGTGTCGGGCTACCTATATTTTTTTCCATTTTTAAATTGAAGCAAAAATGGCCACGATATTGGGATTTACAGGTTTAACCAATGACATTCCCTTTTTCATGCATGCACCAGTTAATTTGCACTGAATATATATTTTTGTACTCGACATGAACAGAATTCCCTTTCCTCTTTGCCTCATACTACTAACAGGATCTCTACATATACTGAGGAAGCCCAACAGACGAAATGCGTCTGTACTGAGACTGTACTGTACAAATGTATCGGGCTACATTTGGCGCTGTCCTAAACTCTTTTCCATTTTTAAATGGAAGCAGAAAGGGCCGCGATATTGGGATTCACAGGTTTAACCAATGACATTCCCTGTTTCATGCATGCACCAGTTAATTCGTACTGAATATATATTTTTGTACTCAACATGAACAGAATTCCCCTTCTTCATTGTCTCATACTACTAATAGCATCTCTACATACACTGAGGAAGCCCAACCGGCGAAACGCGTCTGTACTGAGACTGTACTGTACAAATCAGGGTATTCTACTTGTTACAAACCATAAACTGGTACAAACTCTTGCTTTAAAAACTCTACTCACTTGCTACAAAACTGAGAGTCACCAAAACCTGTGACTACACAGGAAGCACCTCAGTTGCACTTGTAGAAATAGACCTCACTGTGGTTTATGTAAATAATTGCACAATGTCTTTCATGATACCAGTGTATTAAATGTTGTATTTAGTAAGTGTGAGGAATAAGGTATACGAGCCATCCACCCGCCCTAGAGGTCAAACCCTTGGGACAGGAGAGGTGGCCCGACCCCACCCCTTGCTCAATATTCCATCTGGTCCCCCAACCAGCTCAGCAGAGCGGGACAGGATTGCTGGTCCCTCCCTCCACCTCCTCCTCTAGATTCATCACAGATTGAGGAATAAGGTATACGAGCCATCCCCCAGCCCTAGAGGTCAAACCCTTGGGACACCCTTGGGACATTATTCCATCCCCTCCACCAATCAGCTCAGCAGAGTGGGACAGGATTGCTGGTCCCTCCCTCCGCCTCCTTCTCTAGATTCATCACAGATTGAGGAATAAGGTATACGAGCCATCCCCCAGCCCTAGAGGTCAAACCCTTGGGACAGGAGAGGTGGCCCGACCCCACCCCTTGCTCAATATTCCATCCGGTCCCCCAACCAGCTCAGCAGAGCGGGACAGGATTGCTGGTCCCTCCCTCCGCCTCCTTCTCTAGATTCATCACAGATTGAGGAATAAGGTATATGAGCCATCCCCCAGCCCTAGAGGTCAAACCCTTGGGACACCCTTGGGACATTATTCCATCCCCTCCACCAATCAGCTCAGCAGAGCGGGACAGGATTGCTGGTCCCTCCCTCCGCCTCCTTCTCTAGATTCATCACAGATTGAGGAATAAGGTATACGAGCCATCCCCCAGCCCTAGAGGTCAAACCCTTGGGACAGGAGAGGTGGCCCGACCCCACCCCTTGCTCAATACTCCATCCGGTCCCCCAACCAGCTCAGCAGAGCGGGACAGGATTGCTGGTCCCTCTCTCCACCTCCTTCTCTAGATTCATCACAGATTGAGGAATAAGGTATACGAGCCATCCCCCAGCCCTAGAGGTCAAACCCTTGGGACACCCTTGGGACATTATTCCATCCCCTCCACCAATCAGCTCAGCAGAGCGGGACAGGATTGCTGGTCCCTCCCTCCGCCTCCTTCTCTAGATTCATCACAGATTGAGGAATAAGGTATACGAGCCATCCCCCAGCCCTAGAGGTCAAACCCTTGGGACAGGAGAGGTGGCCCGACCCCACCCCTTGCTCAATACTCCATCCGGTCCCCCAACCAGCTCAGCAGAGCGGGACAGGATTGCTGGTCCCTCTCTCCACCTCCTTCTCTAGATTCATCACAGATTGAGGAATAAGGTATACGAGCCATCCCCCAGCCCTAGAGGTCAAACCCTTGGGACATTATTCCATCCCCTCCACCAATCAGCTCAGCAGAGTGGGACAGGATCGCTGGTCCCTCCCTCCACCTCCTCCTCTAGATTCAGGGCTGAAAAAAGAGAATATCATTGGCTCAACGTGTAAACCGTGATATCTCGACCATTTCTTCTTCAATTTAAAAATGGAAAACAGTTTAGGACAGCAGCAGATGTAGCCTGAATCCATGGCGTAACACTTACCTTTGCCTGTAGTAGCACTTTAAGGATAGTCAGTAATTTTGAGGATTAGAAGTTAATTTAACTTAGTGAACCGCTTCCAAAAAACACTTCTTCCCTGATAAGGGCTGCAGCCAATTAGACAACTGATTCCAGAATCAGGTAAGTCGTGTTTGGGGTGTTTGGGTTGCCTAGCAGCGGATAACGGTGGTCACCCTAAGCTTTAGGCTCTATTCACACCTCTCCTCTTGAAAATGCTGCCTATTATTTTTATTGGACCCATTAGAGATAATGGGCAGCATTTTCCATAGAGTTGTGCTGGCATTGCCCAACCTGAACTGGTCCATTAGAAATAACGGGCAGCATTTTGCCTTGAGTTGTGACTGCGTTGCCCAACCTGAACTGGCCCATTAGAAATAACGGGCAGCATTTTCCCTTGAGACATGAATGCGTTGCCCAACCTGAACTGGCCCATTAAAAATAATGGTCAGCATTTTCCATTGAGTTCCTGGCCCATTAGAAGTAATAGTCAGCATTTTCCATTGCGTCCTGACTGCGTTGCCCAACCCAAACTGGCCCATTTGAAATAACAGGCATCATTTTCCTTTGAGTTGTGACTGCGTTGCTCAAACTGAACTGGCCCATTAGAAATAACTGGTGACATTTTCCATTGAGTTCCTGGCCCATTAGAAATAATGGTCAGCATTTTCCATTGAGTTCCTGGCCCATTAGAAATAATGGGCAGCATTTTCCATTGAGTTCCTGGCCCATTAGAAATAATGGGCAGCATTTTCCCTTGCATCCTGACTGCGTTGCCCAACCTGAACTGGCCCATTAGAAATAATGGGCAGCATTCTCCATTGAGTTCTTGGCCCATTAGAAATAATGGGCAGCATTTCCATTGAGTTCTTGGCCCATTAGAAATAACGGGCAGCATTTTCCCTTGAGACGTGACTGCATTGCTCAAACTGAACTGGCCCATTAAAAATAATAGGCAACATTTTAAATTGAGTTGTGACTGTGTAGCCCAACCTGAACTGGCCCATTAGAAATAACGGGCAGCATTTTCCCTTGCCCAACACAGCGCAATTGGATAAGTGTGAATAGAGCCTTATGCATTTTTCATTTACCGCAAGAAAATGATTAACGATAGCATAGATGGCGCTATTCCCATCAAATGATTTTTGTTTCATTGCTGGAGATCTTTAAATACATATCATTAAACGTCTACACCCAGACGGTAGCAAGCCGTGTAGTATCCACTGAAATAACACAAATTCAAAGACACAATTCAAATAATATTGAAAGACTATAACATGTACGTGATAGTGGTTGTTACAATCTTTACCTGTATTTATACTATGATATATGACCGAGGCTTTACCGTCTCTCCCGCCCCTCCCCATCTACCTACTGACATCAGTAACAGCACAAGCAGTGTACTGCCGCCCGTCCGCATATATACAGTGACTGTCTAAGTGACTAAGTCCCAGCCAAGCTATGTGTCTTTGTTCATCAGCTTATTTACAGAAAAGAATACATGGCTTCCGAATTTGTGTGTACAATATATACACATAGCAGAGTGCATGTGTAAAAAGCTTTTACCCCGGATCCGCCGCCCTCCTCCCCCACCCTATCAATGAAACCCTTTTGAGGCCAAGAGTCTATGTCATTCACAGCCATATACATTCATGATATTAGGAAGTCGCCCCTTTTTTTCAGTCATCGGGTGAACAAACAACGTGTAACTGATCTGGACTCCCAACGCTTCCCGTACTGGAGCTTCCGTCCCCCAAGTCTCGTGGTCCACACGGTAATAGGCTAAGCTCCGATGAAGCCACGGGGCTTGCGTGATGCCTTAACGATGCGCCGTCTTCTTCTAGGGCCAGAAAAACTTCCGAAAGGCAGGTATTTTCCCTCACAAGCTCATCCTGCCGCCTCTCCAGCTCGCCGAGTTTTTTAAGATACCCACCCAAGTCTTCCCTTAAAACTTTGGCGGCGTGGTAGCCGAATAGCTGCCACTCGCTGGCTAGTTTCTTGCTTTTTAATCTATCGTCGTCCAGGAAGCAGCAGAGGTCCTTAAGCTCCCTGTTCTCTTCTTGCAGACGGTGATTCACTTGTTTCAACTCGCGAATCTCCGTCAGGTGGCCCTGCAGCTGGCGGTTGACCTCTTTGATAAGGAGACCTCTTTGGATAAGAGTGGTCATTTTTCCAGCTTCCTCTTCCCTCAACTTTCTTACGAGTTCTTCCTTGCTGTGAGACAGAATTTCCTCGTCGGTCATCTTGGAGAGGTCTCGACCCTGCAAACCACCTTCTTCATTCATCCTGTATTTCCTCTATACCAGCTGGCGTTAGGAAAATCGGAAATGTTTGTTGTAGCTTCTCGGAGCTAGGAAATTCAGAAATGTTTATTGTAGCTTCTCAGAGTTAGGAAAGTCAGAAACGTTTATTCTAGCTTCTCAGATTTAGGAAAATCAGAAATGTTTATTGTAGCTTCTCGGAGTTAGGAAAATCGGAAACGTTTATTCTAGCTTATCAGTTAGGAAAATCGGAGATGTTTATTGTAACTTCTTGGAGTTAGGGAAATCAGAAATGGTTATTGTAGCTTCTCGAAGTTAGGAGAATCAGAAATGTTTATTGTAGCTTCTTGAAGTTAGGAGAATCAGAAATGTTTATTCCAGCTTCTCAGAGTTAGGAAAATCGGAAATGTTTATTGTAGCTTCTCGAAGTTAGGAAAATCAGAAATTTTTATTCCAGCTTCTCGGAGTTAGGAAAATTGGAAATGTTTATTCCAGCTTCTCGGAGTTAGGAAATCGGAAATGTTTATTCCAGCTTTCAGAGTTAGGAAAATCGAAGATGTTTATTGTAACTTCTTGGAGTTAGGGAAATCAGAAATGTTTATTTTAGCTTCTCGAAGTTAGGAGAATCAGAAATTTTTATTCCAGCTTCTTGGAGTTAGGAAAATCGGAAATGTTTATTCCAGCTTCTCAGAGTTAGGAAAATCGGAAATGTTTATTCCAGCTTCTCGGACCTAGGAAAATCGGAAATGTTTATTCTAGCTTCTCGGAGTTAGGAAAATCGGAAATGTTTATTCCAGCTTCTCGGAGTTAGGAAAATCGGAAATGTTTATTGTAGCTTCTCGGAGTTAGGAAAATCGGAAATGTTTATTCCAGCTTCTCGGAGTTAGGAAAATCGGAAATGTTTATTGTAGCTTCTCGGAGTTAGGAAAATCGGAAATGTTTATTGTAGCTTCTCGGAGTTAGAAAAATTTTAAAACATTTATTATAGCTTCTCTGTGCTTTCAAGTCTATGGCGAATAAAATGCTGGTTAGGGGTCAATATTGTTTCAAAGCCGGAGATTATTTTTTGATGTCTGATAAAGTGATGAGATGAAACGCGAGAATGCGCCTTCACAGACCTGGGATGGCCCTGGGTTGTTTTGATACTGTCGGGTGCCGTCTTGTAACTGATCTTTTTGTCCGCATTCCTCAAGTTGCAGAAACTTTTCAAAGCAGCTGGAAAATACCTGAATAAAAGAATTGCGTGTTATTAATATGTTACAAGTTAACTGCGCCAACACAAAAAGATACTTTTATTCTACTTTATGCAAATTAACTTGCAAATATAAACCATAATCAAAAGAGTGATACATTCCATTTCTGTCTAACTGCAGTAAAGATAGCTGGAGGGATCAGAATAAAAAGAGGATAACTGCACTTTGACCTGCTGTGAGCCGTCACCAGGACAACGGAGGATTCGTTTTTGTTTATAACTGGGATTTGGAAACAGGTTCTATAGGAAATGGTTTCCTTCAGGCTGGGTCTGCAGCGAGAAAACATAAAGGCCTCATACAAAAGGGTCGTCACTGGCAAAGCAATTCCATCCTGTTACCAGTGATGTTAAAACTGAATAAGAGCCTATCTTTCCCACACCCTGTACATACAGATTGCTCACATTAATCCGGACCTTCACCCTGAATAAGAGTCTATCTTGTATGTTTCCCACACTCTGTACATACAGATTGCTCACATTAATCCGGACCCTCACCCTGAATAAGAGTCTATCTTGTATGTTCCCCCCCCTGTACATACAGATTGCTCACATTAATCCGGACCCTCACCCTGAATAAGAGTCTATCTTATATGTTTCTCACACCCTGTACATACAGAAGCCCACATTATTCCGGACCCTCACCCTGAATAAGAGCCTATCTTGTATGTTTCCCCCCTGTACATACAGATTGCCCATGTTAAAAAACACCCTACCTGCATCTAGTGCATTTTCTGAGCCTGTAAACATCCAAGATGGAGTCTCAGGCTGCTTGCAAACAGGAAGTGACAATCATGACATTCTCATGGTAGTAAAAAATTCAATTCATGAGAAAAAAGCCTTAGAATTTCACTGTTGCTGAATCACCAGATAAAAAGACAATGAAAGTCTATGGTACTTTTTTACTCCTTAGAAAAGTAGAGAACGGTTTACTTCTTTCTACACTGTAGTAAAAGCTGCCATTGACTTTCATTGTCTTTCTATCTGGTGATTCAGTAACAGCGACATTGACTTTCATTGTCTTTCTATCTGGTGATTCAGTAACAGCGACATTGACTTTCATTGTCTTCCTATCTGGTGATTCAGTAACAGCGACATTGACTTTCATTGTCTTTTTATCTGGTGATTCAGTAACAGTGCCATTGACTTTCATTGTCTTTTTATCTGGTGATTCAGTAACAGTGACTTTCATTGTCTTTTTATCGAGTGATTCAGTAACAGTGACATTGACTTTCATTGTCTTTTTATCTAGTGATTCAGTAACAGCGACATTGACTTTCATTGTCTTTTTATCTGGTGATTCAGTAACAGTGACATTCTCAGGCTTTTTTTCTCATGAACTGAATTTTTTTACTACCGTGAGAGTTTTTTTCAACTTAATCAAGCCCATTGTGTTTTATTGGGGATCTCATGATTCCAGGTCACCTCCAGTGTTGTTTTTCCAAATGTTATTCCCAGATGTTCTCTTTACCCCTCCCCCTCTCTGCCATGTTTTGCGTATTAGTGCTTAATAATTGTGCTACTAATGTTTTTTTTTTTTAGTTACTTTTAATTTTTGGGGCCATTGTCCACCTTTATTGTCATTAACATTTTTAGCTTTGTCAACTTTGGCCACTTTTAACCATTTATTTTTCTCACCAAAACAACAGACTTAAAAAAAACTTGTGGCTGAGACTTTCATTGCTAAAAAAACACGCCGGATGCTGCCGACATGTGTTTTAGGAATGAAATAAGCCTGTTAGTCAGTGAAGTTGGCAGTTTTCTTCAGCTTTTTGCTGGAGGAAAAATCACTCTTGAAATTAACACATTTGCAAACTCTTTTTTTGCCCTCTAAACCATAAATCAGGCGCCAATTTGCACTTGCGGAGAATTACAGGCGCAAGTTTCCGCATTGGCGCAAATTTCCATCTTAAAAGAATGTGCTTCAAATTTAGACCACCACGAATCAGCAGGAGCACAGACGCACGACCATGAATCTAGCGTATTGTAACAAAGGGGCAAATCTGATCAACCTATACCAATCCCCAATCAGCCGCATTATTAAGGCAATAGAAATAAAACGCTGACACACATGCACCTCAAAACGATTGCTCACTACAACCATACCGCTCAACTGTCCCTGATTTGGAGGGACTGTCCATCTTGAATCTGTGTCCCCCTTTCCCTTGTTGTTCTCATTTGTCCCTCTTTGAGGTGTAACATGCAGATCTGCAGCAATAAATGATTTATTTGCCTATTCAAAGTGTTTCTATTGTTGTAACTGTTACAATGTATCTCCTATCCATCCCTCAATGAGGGGGCGTGGCTTCATCTATCCCTCAATGAGGGGGTGTGGCTTCACCCATCCCTCAATGAGGGGGCGTGGCTTCATCCATCCCTCAATGAGGGGGCGTGGCTTCACCCATCCCTCAATGAGGGGGCGTTGCTTCATCCATCCCTCAATGAGGGAGCGTGGCTTCATCTATCCCTCAATGAGGGGGCGTGGCTTCATTCATCCCTCAATAAGGAGATGTGGCTTAATTTCCATAATGTCCCTCTTTGAGGTATAACATGCAGATCTGCAGCAATAAATGATTCATTTGCCTATTCAAAGTGTTTCTATTGTTGTAACTGTTACATACTATTAGTTTTCCAACCCCTAAAGAGTGGACGTGGCTTAATTTAAAATAGACCTAAACCCAGGATTTTGACTATCCCGGGTTTTGGTCCTTCTTCCCTGTGTGAAACCCCCCAGATCTCCTGCATCAACTCACCTCACCGCGGTCCTACGGCACATGTGTGGCCGCTCTTCCAATCAGCATGCTCGGGGCCGCTGAGCTATGGATGTCTGATCCGACGTCTTAGCTCAACGGCTCCAAGGGCACTGGTGGCCGCATCTCGCTCTTCCCTCTAACAGGGAGTGACCATTCGGCTGGCGGGATAGCGGGGCTGCAGCCCGCGCATGTGCCGTTGGACCGGGATTAAGGTAAATGTAGAGGGAGAATTGGGATTCCCCGCTGTGTGTACCCCCTCAGATCGCCCCCTTTTAACTCGCCTTCCTTCTGCTCCCATGATGAAGACTCGGGTGAGAGCGAGTGCGCTGATTGGCTGAGCGGCGCGATCAGCCAATCAGCATGCTCACTGTCACTCGACTCCCTTTGTCTGGACGAGAGGCGGCACCAGCCGCACTCCCTGCCCACCTTGCAGGCGCGAGCGCACAGCTATAGTTGAGTGGGAATGCAGCTGGAGCTCATAGACGCCGCGAGGGCTTCGTGAAAGGGTGTTTAGGAGAGAAAATTGCCATTGACTTTCATTGTCTACCTTTGGGTTGCCAGGTAAAAATTTACATTCAGTTGTTGAATCAGCCCCAAGGTGGGAGTGGAGGCCAATTTATCACTAGCTCTTCATTGCGCCTCTTGAGCATCTGCTGCGTCATCGGCCACAGGCAGATGGCGCTGTTCGTTTTTGGTGCTGTAGGTTACACATGTTGTTGTGTCTTGTTTGTTTTTTTCTGATGAAGATAGAGAGAGGTAGCGGCCGATGAGGAGTGCCATAAATAATTCCTGTTTAATATGTAAATGAACAGCGCCAGTGCGGGCGCTGTGAAACCACAATACTCAGGCATACAGTGCCATGTAGTGCACCGAATGGGAGTCGGCAGCTCCCTCCCGGTGTATTTTACTAGCTGCAGTACATGTCCCTATTATGAGGTATATATATATATATATATATATATATATATATATATATAGATTAAGGGCTACACTAAACATACTTGTCGGGGCGGTGAGGCTTCAACATGTATCTGCAGATATATGCGACCAAACCTCTGTCTTTTCACATAGCTAGACATGTTTGGTGCTTAATACTTAGATGAGACTGATGGGTGGGCCCACATTGGCCCCTCCCACACCACCTATTTAATTCTCAGAGCAGCTTGCCATTTCCTTTCATCTATACAGAAAAAGGCTTTACCTGGGGACGGCAGCACAGTGACCAAGCGAAAAACACATGGAATGACATTGGGGACATACAAATCACATGACACATGATTGGCCGGCATGAAAACGCAAGATAGCGGCGGGTAACGTAAGTGCAATAATGAATAAAAAAAACATTCAGAACAGGCCGGGGATCCCGCGTCACATGACTGAGCACAAAAAAATTAAAATACACCAATCAGAAGTCGCCAAAAAAAAAGTGGGACTGGAATGGCAAATTGAAGTCTAGGGGAGAACGACACAGAGGGAACACAGCGGGGCGCTAATGAAGCACCCGCCGATCTTGATACATGGAGCGCTACATGACGCCAGGAGAGGCACTAAACATTTTTTTGCTTCATAAATATGACTAAAAGTGCCTGTCGCTACCTGTCACGTGGTGTTAAGTCCCAGTGTACACGAAGTGAATGGCAGTTTTCTCTCCTAAATAAAAGGAGTGAGAATTCTCACCTGGCTCTGAATCCCTCAATGAAAGTGAATGGCAGTTTTCTCTCCTGAAAAAGGAGTGAGAATTATCGCCTGGTTCTGAATCAACCCCAATGAAAGTGAATGGCAGTTTTCTCTCCTGAAAAAGGAGTGAGAATTGTCACCTGGCTCTGAATCGACCCCAATGAACGTGAATGGCAGTTGTCTCTCCTAAATAAAAGGAGTGAGAATTCTCGCCTGGCTCTGAATCGACCTCAATGAAAGTGAATGGCAGTCTTACCTCCTAATAAAGGAGTGAGAATTCTCACCTGGCTCTGAATCGACCCCAATGAACGTGAATGGCAGTTTTCTCTCCTAAATAAAAGGAGTGAGAATTCTCACCTGGCTCTGAATCGAACCCCAATGAAAGTGAATGGCAGTTTTCTCTCCTAAATAAAAGCAGTGAGAATTCTCGCCTGGCTCTGAATCGACCTCAATGAAAGTCAATGGCAGTCTTACCTCCCAAAAAAGGAGCGAGTTTTCCCACCTTTACCTCTGAATCGTCATGTATGAATAAAAATGACCCCATAGACTATGATAAAAATCATAAAAAAACTCTAAAGTCTGCAGATGAAAGTTAAAATTCAAGTGACATTTAATATGCATAACGTATGCAACAAAACTACAACTGATACTCATCCCAAAAATCTTAAATTTCAGGGGAAAAAACACCACAACGCCCATCACAACAGTTCCCAGATGTTTCAGATAAGAAAGCATTTTCCTACAGTGCTGGGCATAATGTATCAAGTACCCCATGATTAGAGATGAGCGAACTTTTCAAAAGTTCGGTGCGGCGGTTCGCCAAATTTTTCTGAAAAAGTTTGGTTCAGTCCCAACAAGTTCGGAACGAACTTTCGTCTAAAACGCATGGAAAACAATGGCCCTAAATGTCCTTTATAACACTCTGAAGTCACCCAAGACTGTATATAAACATGTTTTAGTGGACTAATTTGTATTTCAATAGCCAGCAACTTTCTTTGATAGTTTAAAGCACATAAAAAATGGGAAGAAGACACAGGGTTTGCGTTTCTGCAAAGTAAAAAGAAGAAATGGCTTCTTTACAAGCGTTTTAAAAATGTACCCATTTTGGGCATCACAGGGGGTTGACCTGGCAGTTGCAAACAGGCCCTCAAAAAATTGTCCCATTTGTAATGGGGGTAGCAGTGGGATTAAAACCCTTACATTTTAGCTGAAGAAGAAGGTTTCTTGGCTTTTTACAAGTACTGTCAGGTCTGGAGTTCCTCCACAGCTTGAGTTTCCCCTGCTATATGCTGCTATATGTGGTAGTAGTGGCATTATCAGTACTGAAAGACTAGGCAGAGGGACAGGAGACCGGTGGTGGTTGTGTAGGGCTAGTAGTAGCAGAGGGTGGCAGTGGAGGTGCTGTTGGTGGTAGTAGTGGCATTATCAGTACTGAAAGACTAGGCAGAGGGACAGGAGACCGGTGGTGGTTGTGTAGGCCTAGCAGTAGCAGAGGGGGGCAGCAGAGGTGCTGTTGGTGGTAGTAGTGGCATTATCAGTACTGAAAGACTAGGCAAAGGGACAGGAGACCTGTGGTGGTTGTGTAGGCCTAGTAGTAGCAGAGGGTGGCAGTGGAGGTGGTGGTGGTGGTAATAGTGGCATTATCAGTACTGAAAGACTAGGCAGAGGGACAGGAAACCGGTGGTGGTTGTGTAGGCCTAGTAGTAGCAGATGGTGGCAGCGGAGATGCTGTTAGTGGTAGTAGTGGCTTTAGCAGTGCTGAAAGACTAGGCAGAGGGACATGAGACCTGTGGTGGTTGTGTAGACCTAGTAGTAGCAGAGGGTGGCAGCAGAGGTGCTGGTGGTGGTAGTAGTTGCATTATCAGTACTGAAAGACTAGGCAGAGGGACAGGAGACCTGTGGTGGTTGTGTAGGCCTAGTAGTAGCAGAGGGTGGCAGCAGAGGTGCTGGTGGTGGTAGTAGTTGCATTATCAGTACTGAAAGACTAGGCAGAGGGACAGGAGACCTGTGGTGGTTGTGTAGGCCTAGTAGTAGCAGAGGGTGGCGGTGGAGGTGCTGTTGGTGGTAGTAGTGGCTTTAGCAGTACCTCTGGTTGTTGTTTAGGCCTGGCACTGGCAGTAGCTGACAAGCACTCAATAAATGATCCCATTTTCAGAGGGGTAGCAACAGCATTGGCTTCCTGGAAATTGAAGAAGGGCATTTCAATTGTCCCACGCAGCTCTGTGATGCCGCTCCAGGCGCCTATATAGAGCCGAAGTTCCTAGTCTTAGATTTGTGCCCTGGCTATGGCTAACCTTCTGCTTGACTGCTGCTACTACTACTGCGTACATTGCTGCTGCTGCTACTACTACTACTGCGTACATTGCTGCTGCTGCTACTACTACTGCGTACATTGCTGCTGCTGCTACTAATACCGCGTACATTGCTGCTGCTGCTACTACTACCATGTACATTACTGCTGCTGCTACTACTACCACGTGCATTGCTGCTGCTACTACTACCACGTACATTACTGCTGCTGCTACTAATACCGCGTACATTGCTGCTGCTGCTACTACCGCGCACATTGCTGCTGCTGCTACTACTACCATGTACATTGCTGATGCTGCTACTACTACCATGTACATTGCTACTGCTACTACTACCACGTACATTACTGCTGCTGCTACTAATCCCGCATACATTGCTGCTGCTACTACTACCGCGCACATTGCTGCTGCTGCTACTACTACCACGTGCATTGCTGCTGCTGCTACTACTACCACGTACATTGCTGCTGCTGCTGCTACTACCACGTACATTACTGCTGCTGCTACTACTACCACGTACATTGCTGCTGTTACTACTACCGCGTACATTGCTGCTGCTGCTACTAATACAGCGTACACTGCTGCTGCTACTACTTCCGCGTACATTACTGCTTCTGCTGCTACTACCACGTACATTGCTGCTGCTACTACTACCACATACATTACTGCTGCTGCTACTACTACCACGTACATTGCTGCTACTACTACTACCACGTACATTGCTGCTGCTGCTACTACCACGTACATTACTGCTGCTGCTACTACTATCACGTACATTGCTGCTGCTGCTACTACTACCACGTACATTACTGCTGCTGCTACTACTTCCGCGTACATTACTGCTGCTGCTGCTACTACCAGGTACATTGCTGCTGCTACTACTACCACATACATTACTGCTGCTGCTACTACTACCACGTACATTGCTGCTACTACTACTACCACGTACATTGCTGCTGCTGCTACTACCACGTACATTACTGCTGCTGCTACTACTACCATGTACATTGCTGCTGCTGCTACTACTACCACGTACATTGCTGCTGCTGCTACTACCACGTACATTACTGCTGCTGCTACTACTACCACGTACATTGCTGCTGCTACTACTACCATGTACATTGTTGCTGCTACTACCACATACAATGCTGCTGCTACTACTACTACCACGAACATTGCTGCTGCTGCTACTACCACGTACATTACTGCTGCTGCTACTACTACCACGTACATTTCTACTACCGCATACATTGCTGCTGCTACTAATACAGCGTACACTGCTGCTGCTACTACTACCGCGTACATTACTGCTGCTGCTGCTACTGCCACGTACATTGCTGCTGCTACTACTACCACATACATTACTGCTGCTGCTACTACTACCACGTACATTGCTGCTACTACTACTACCACGTACATTGCTGCTGCTGCTGCTACCACGTACATTACTGCTGCTGCTACTACTACCACGTACATTACTGCTGCTGCTACTAATATCGCGTACATTACTGCTGCTGCTGCTACTACCACGTACATTACTGCTGCTGCTACTACCGCGTACATTACTGCTGCTACTACCACGTACATTACTGCTGCTGCTACTACCGCGTACATTACTGCTGCTACTACCACGTACATTGGTGCTGCTGCTACTACTGCTGCGTAAATTACTGCTGCTACTACTACCACGTACATTACTGCTGTTGCTACTACTACCACGTACATTGCTGCTACTACTACCACGTACATTACTGCTGCTGCTACTACTACCATGTACATTGCTGCTGCTACTACCACATACAATGCTGCTGCTACTACTACTACCACGAACATTGCTGCTGCTGCTACTACCACATACATTACTGATGCTGCTACTACTACCATGTACATTGCTGCTGCTACTACCACATACAATGCTGCTGCTACTACTACTACCACGAACATTGCTGCTGCTGCTACTACCACATACATTACTGATGCTGCTACTACTACCATGTACATTGCTGCTGCTACTACCACATACAATGCTGCTGCTACTACTACTACTACCACGTACATTACTGCTGCTGCTACTAATGCTGCGTAAATTACTGCTGCTACTACTACCACGTACATTACTGCTGTTGCTACTACTACCACGTACATTGCTGCTACTACTACCACGTACATTACTGCTGCTGCTACTACTACCATGTACATTGCTGCTGCTACTACCACATACAATGCTGCTGCTACTACTACTACCACGAACATTGCTGCTGCTGCTACTACCACATACATTACTGCTGCTGCTACTACTACCATGTACATTGCTGCTGCTACTACCACATACAATGCTGCTGCTACTACTACTACTACCACAAACATTACTGCTGCTGCTACTACCGTGTACATTACTGCTGCTGCTACTACTACCACGTACATTACTGCTGCTGCTACTACCACGTACATTACTGCTGCTACTAATGCTACCACGTACATTGCTGCTACTACTACCACGTACATTACTGATGCTGCTACTACTACCGCATACATTGCTGCTGCTGCTACTACTACCACGTGCATTACTGATGCTGCTACTACTACAGCATGCAGTTCTGTTGCTGCTACTACCACATACATTACTGATGCTGCTACTACTACCGCATACATTACTGGTGCTGCTACTACCACGTACATTGCTGCTGCTGCTGCTACTAACACGTACATTACTGCTGCTACTACTACTACCACGTACATTACTGCTGCTGCTGCTACTACTACCACGTACATTACTGCTGCTGCTACTACTACCACATACATTACTGCTGCTGCTACTACCGCGTACATTACTGCTGCTGCTGCTACTACCGAGTACATTACTGCTGCTGCTACTACCGCGTACATTACTGCTGCTGCTGCTACTACTACCGTGTACATTACTGCTGCTGCTACTACCACCTACATTGCTGCTGCTGTTACTACTACCATGTGCATTGCTGATGCTGCTACTACTACAGCATACAGTTCTGCTGCTACTACTACCATATACATTACTGCTGCTGCTGCTACAACCGAGTACATTACTGCTGCTGCTACTACCGCGTACATTACTGCTGCTGCTGCTACTACTACCGTGTACATTACTGCTGCTGCTACTACCACCTACATTGCTGCTGCTGTTACTACTACCATGTGCATTGCTGATGCTGCTACTACTACAGCATACAGTTCTGCTGCTACTACTACCATATACATTACTGCTGCTGCTACTACCACGTACATTACTGCTGCTGCTGCTACTAACACGTACATTACTGCTGCTACTACCACATACATTACTGCTGCTGCTGCTACTTCTGTGTACATTGCTGCTGCTACTACTACCACGTACATTACTGCCGCTGCTGCTACTACTGCGTACATTACTGCTGCTGCTACTACCACGTATATTGCTGCTGCTGCTACTGCTACCACGTACATTGCTGCTGCTTGTACTACTACCACGTACATTACTGCTGCTGCTACTAATGCCTCGTACATTACTGCTGCTGCTGCTACTACCATGTACATTGCTGCTGCTGCTACTAATACTGCGTACATTACTGCTGCTGCTACTACTACCACGTACATTACTGCTGCTGCTACTACTACCGTGTACATTGCTGCTGCTGCTGCTGCTACTATCATATACATTGCTGCACTGCTACTACCGCGTACAATGCTGCTGCTGCTACTACTACCACGTACATTACTGCTGCTGCTGCTAATGCCACGTACATTACTGCTGCTGCTACTACTACAGCGTACATTGCTGCTGCTGCTACTACCACGTACATTACTGCTGCTGATACTACCGCGTACATTACTGCTGCTACTACTACCACGTACATTACTGCAGCTGCCGCTACTACTGCGTACATTACTGCTGCTGCTACTACCACGTATATTGCTGCTGCTGCTACTGCTACCACGTACATTGCTGCTGCTTGTACTACTACCACGTACATTACTGCTGCTGCTACTAATGTCTCGTACATTACTGCTGCTGCTGCTACTACCACGTACATTACTGTTGCTGCTGCTGCTACTACCGCTTACATCACTGCTGCTGCTACTACCGCGTACATTGCTGCTGCTGCTATTACCGCGTACAGTACTGCTGCTGCTGCTACTAATACTGCGTACATTACTGCTGCTGCTGCCACTACCACGTACATTACTGCTGCTGCTGCTACTACTACCACGTACATTACTGCTGCTGTTGCTACTACCGCATACATTGCTGCTGCTGCTGCTACTACCATGTACATTACTGCTGCTGCTGCTACTACCGTGTAAATTGCTGCTGCTGCTACTACTACCACGTACATTACTGCTGCTGCTGCTAATGCCACGTACATTACTGCTGCTGCTACTAATACCGCGTACATTACTGCTGCTGCTGCTACTACCACGTACATTACTGCTGCTGCTACTACCGCGTACATGGGTGCTGCTGCTACTACTACCACGTACATTACTGCTGTTGCTACTACTACCACGTACATTGCTGCTACTACTACCATGTACATTACTGCAGCTGCTACTACTACCACATACATTACCGCTGCTGCTACTACTGCCACGTACATTACTGCTGCTGCTGCTACTACCACTTACATTACTGTTGCTGCTGCTGCTACTACCGCTTACATCACTGCTGCAGCAACTACCGCGTACATTGCTGCTGCTATTACCGCGTACAGTACTGCTGCTGCTGCTACTACCACATACAAAGCTGCTGCTGCTACTCCCACATACATTACTGATGCTGCTACTACTACCACGTACATTACTATTGCTGCTACTTCTACCACGCACATTACTGCTGCTGCTACTACTACCACATACATTACTGCTGCTGCTACTACTACCACGCACATTACTGCTGCTGCTACTACTACCACATACATTACTGCTGCTGCTACTACTACCACATACATTACTGCTGCTGCTACTACTACCGCGTACATTACTGCTGCTGCTACTACTACCATGTACATTACCGCTGCTGCTACTACTGCCACGTACATTACTGCTGCTGCTGCTACTACCACGTACATTACTGCTGCTACTACTACCACGTACATTACTGCTGCTACTACCATGTACACAACTACTGCTGCTGCTACTACTACCGCGTATATTACTGCTGCTGCTACTACTACCACGTACATTACTGCTGCTGCTGCTACTACTACCGCATACATTACTGCTGCTGCTCTTACTATCACGTACATTACTGCTGCTGCTACTACCACGTACATTACTGCTGCTACTACTACCGCGTACATTACTGCTGCTGCTACTACTACCACGTACATTACTACTGCTGCTGCTACTACCACGTACATTACTGTTGCTGCTACTTCCGCGTACATTACTTTTGCTGCTACTACCGCGTACATTGGTGCTGCTACTACTACCACGTACATTGGTGCTGCTGCCACTACCGTGTACATTACTGCTGCTGCTACCACTACCGCGTGCATTACTGCTGCTGCTACTACTACCACGTGCATTACTGCTGCTGCTACTACTACCATGTACATTACTGCCGCTGCTACTACTACCATGTCTACTCCAAATGTTGACTGTGGTCAAACATCAGTATCCATAGCATCCGTGCTGCTGAGAAAAGGTGGCGCCCCACTAAGAGGGGGCAGTAAAGAGACAGATGATGGAAGAGAAAGGCTTCTTAACTGTGACGCTACTACTACCGCATATATTACTGCTGCTGCTACTACCATGTACATTACTGCTGCTATTACTACCACATACATTCCTGCTGCTGCTACTACCACATACATTACTGCCGCTGCTACTACCACATACATTACTGCTGCTACTACTACCGCAAACATTACTGCTGCTAGTACTACTACCACGTACATTACTGCTGCTGCTACTACCATGTACATTACTGCTGCTGCTACTGCTACCACATACATTACTGCTGCTACTACTACCACATACATTCCTGCTGCTGCTACTACCACATACATTCCTGCTGCTGCTACTACTGCATACATTACTGCTGCTGCTACTACCACATACATTACTGCTGCTACTACTACCGCAAACATTACTGCTGCTGCTACTACCATGTACATTACTGCTGCTACTACTACCGCATACATTACTGCTGCTGCTACTACTACCACATACATTACTGCTGCTACTACTACCACATACATTCCTGCTGCTGCTACTACCGCATACATTACTGCTGCTGCTACTACCACATACATTACTGCTGCTACTACTACCGCATACATTACTGCTGCTGCTACTACCACATACATTACTGCTGCTGCTACTACCACATACATTACTGCTGCTACTACTACCGCATACATTACTGCTGCTGCTATTACTACCACATGCATTACTGCTGCTACTACTACCGCAAACATTACTGCTGCTGCTACTACCACATACATTACTGCTGCTACTACTACCGCATACATTACTGCTGCTGCTACTACCACATACATTACTGCTGTTGTTACTACCACATACATTACTGATGCTGCTACTACTACCGCATACATTACTGCTGCTGCTACTACCACATACATTACTGCTGTTGTTACTACCACATACATTACTGATGCTGCTACTACTACCACATACATTACTGCTGCTACTACTACCGCAAACATTACTGCTGCTGCTACTACCACATACATTACTGCTGCTGCTACTACCGCAAACATTACTGCTGCTGCTACTACCACATAAATTACTGCTGCTACTACTACCGCAAACATTACTGCTGCTGCTACTACCACATACAATACTGCTGCTACTACTACCGCATACATTACTGCTGCTGTTACTACCACATACATTACTGCTGCTGCTGCTACTACCACATACATTACTGCTGCTACTACTACCGCATACATTACTGCTGCTGTTACTACCACGTACATTACTGCTGCTGCTACTACTACCACATACATTACTGCTGCTACTACTACCGCAAACATTACTGCTGCTACTGCTACCGCATACATTACTGCTGCTACTACTACCGCAAACATTACTGCTGCTACTACTACCACATACATTACTGCTGCTATTACCACATACATTACTGCTGCTACTACTACCACATACATTACTGCTGCTGCTACTACCGCAAACATTACTGCTGCTGCTACTACCACATACATTACTGCTGCTACTACTACCGCATATATTACTGCTGCTGCTACTACCATGTACATTACTGCTGCTACTACTACCGCATACATTACTGCTGCTACTACTACCACAAACATTACTGCTGCTGTTACTACCACGTACATTGCTGCTGCTGCTGCTACTACCACATACATTGCTGCTGCTACTACTACCGCATACATTACTGCTGCTGTTACTACCACGTACATTACTGCTGCTGCTACTACTACCACATACATTACTGCTGCTACACCTACCGCAAACATTACTGCTGGTGCTACTACCACGTACATTACTGCTGCTACTACTACTACCACGTACATTACTGCTGCTACTACTACTACCACGTACATTACTGCTGCTGCTACTACTACCGCATACATTACTGCTGCTGCTACTACCACGTACATTACTGCTGCTACTACTACTACCACATACATTACTGCTGCTACTACTACCGCGTACATTACTGCTGCTGCTACTACTACCACATACATTACTGCTGCTACTACTACTACAAACATTACTGCTGCTGCTACTACCACATACATTACTGCTGCTACTACTACTGCATACATTAATGCTGATGCTACTACCACATACATTACTGCTGCTGTTACTACCACATACATTACTGCTGCTACTACTACTACCACGTACATTACTGCTGCTACTACTACCGCAAACATTACTGCTGCTACTACTACCACAAACATTACTGCTGCTACTACTACCGCAAACATTACTGCTGCTACTACTACCGCAAACATTACTGCTGCTACTACTACCACATACATTACTGCTGCTACTACTACCGCAAACATTACTGCTGCTGCTACTACCACATACATTACTGCTGCTACTACTACCGCATACATTACTGCTGCTGCTACTACTACCACGTACATTACTGCTGCTACTACTACTACCACATACATTACTGCTGCTGCTACTACCACGTACATTACTGCTGCTACTACTACTACCACGTACATTACTGCTGCTACTACTACTACCACGTACATTACTGCTGCTGCTACTACCACATACATTACTGCTGCTACTACTACTACCACGTACATTACTGCTGCTACTACTACTACCACATACATTACTGCTGCTGCTACTACTACCACATACATTACTGCTGCTGCTACTACCACGTACATTACTGCTGCTACTACTACTACCACGTACATTACTGCTGCTACTACTACTACCACGTACATTACTGATGCTGCTACTACTACCACATATATTACTGCTGCTACTACTACTACCACGTACATTACTGTTGCTGCTACTACTACCACATATATTACTGCTGCTACTACTACTACCACGTACATTACTGATGCTGCTACTACTACCGAATACATTACTGCTGCTGCTACTACCACGTACATTTCTGATGCTGCTACTACTACCGCATACATTACTGCTGCTGCTACTACCATGTACATTACTGCTGCTGCTACTACTACCACGTACATTACTGCTGCTGCTACTACTACCACGTACATTACTGCTGCTACTACTACCACGTACATTACTGCTGCTGCTACTACCACATACATTACTGATGCTGCTACTACTGCCGCATACATTACTGCTGCTGCTACTACCACGTACATTACTGATGCTGCTACTGCTACCGAATACATTACTGCTGCTGCTACTACCACGTACATTACTGCTGCTGCTACTACTACCATGTACATTACTGCTGCTACTACTACTACCACGTACATTACTGATGCTGCTACTACTATCGCATACATTACTGCTGCTGCTACTACCACGTACATTACTGCTGCTGCTACTACTACCACGTACATTACTGCTGCTGCTACTACTACCATGTACATTACTGATGCTGCTACTACTACCACATACATTACTCCTGCTACTACCACGTACATTACTGATGCTGCTACTACTACCGCTTACATTACTGCTGCTGCTACCACCACGTACATTACTGATGATGATGCTACTACTACTGCATACATTATTGCTGCTGCTACTACTACCACGTACATTACTGCTGCTGCTACTACTACCACGTACATTACTGATGCTGCTACTACTACCGCATACCTTACTGCTGCTGTTACTACTACCACGTACATTACTAATGCTGCTACTACTACCAAGTACATTGCTGCTGCTTCTACTACTACCACGTACATTACTGATGCTGCTACTACTACCACATACATTACTGCTGCTGCTACTACTACCACATACATTACTGCTGCTACTTCTACTGCAAACATTACTGCTGCTGCTACTACTACCACGTACATTACTGCTGCTGCTACTACCATGTACATTACTGCTGCTGCTACTACTACCACGTACATTACTGCTGCTACTACTACTACCACGTACATTACTGCTGCTACTACTACTACCACGTACATTACTGCTGCTGCTACTACTACCGCATACATTACTGCTGCTGCTACTACCACGTACATTACTGCTGCTACTACTACTACCACATACATTACTGCTGCTACTACTACCACGTACATTGCTGCTGCTGCTACTACCACGTACATTACTGATGCTGCTACTACTACTGCATACATTATTGTTGCTGCTACTACCACGTACATTACTGCTGCTGCTACTACTACCACGTACATTGCTGCTGCTGCTACTACTACCACGTACATTACTGCTGCTGCTGCTACTACCACGTACATTACTGCTGCTGCTACTACCACATACATTACTGCTGCTGCTACTTCTACCACGTACATTACTGCTGTTCCAGGGGTGTAGCTACAGGGGGGAGCAGGGAGGCATGTGCCCCGGGTGCAGCAGGTCAGGGAGGTGCCAAGGGGGGGTATAAGCACAGCTGGGGGGCACCATATTAAATCCTTTCCCTGGGTGCCTGGCTACTTCTCTTACCATGTCATTCATATCACAAACCAGGAGCCATACCTTCCAAGTTTTCAGGGTGGGAAAGAGGGACAATTGTTACATGAAGTCATTGATCGATTGTATAGGAGATACATTGTAACAGTTACTACAATAGAAACACTTGGAACAGGCAAATGAATCATTAACCAATGCACATCTGCATATTAAACCTTACAGAGGGACAGAGAAGAACAATGTGGGACAGGGACTCAAGTGAGGGACAGTCCCTCCAAATCAGGGACACTTAGGAGGTATGTCAAACATAACATATCATGATACAATACTAGATCAATTCTATGATCAATAACACAATTGCCAAAAAGTGTATCAGTATCGATAGAAAACCCAGGAGCACAATAATTGATCAGTATTGAGAGAAAACCCAGGAACAAAATAATTGATCTGTATCGATAGAAAACCAAGGAACACAATAATTGATCAGTATTGTGAGAAAACCCAGGAACACAATAATTGATCAGTATTGATAGAAAACCCAGGAACAAAATAATTGATCAGTATTGAGAGAAAACCCAGGAACACAATAATTGATCAGTATCGATAGAAAACCCAGGAACACAATAATTGATCAGTATTGATAGAAAACCCAGGAACACAATAATTGATCAGTATTGATAGAAAACCCAGGAACACAATAATTGATCAGTATTGATTGAAAACCCATAAACACAATAATTGATCTCTATCGATAGAAAACCCAGGAACACAATAATTGATCTGTATTGATAGAAAACCCAGGAACACAATAATTGATCTGTATCGATAAAAAACCCAGGAACACAATAATTGATCAGTATTCATAGAAAACCCAGGAACAAAATAATTGATCAGTATTGATAGAAAACCCAGGAACACAATAATTGATCTGTATTGATAGAAAACACAGGAACACAATAATTGATCAGTATTGTGAGAAAACCCAGGAACACAATAATTGATCAGTAGTGTGAGAAAACCCAGGAACACAATAATTGATCTGTATCGATAGAAAAACCAGGAACACAATAATTGATCTGTATTGATAGAAAACCCAGGAACAAAATAATTGATCAGTATTGTGAGAAAACCCAGGAACAAAATAATTGATCTGTATCGATAGAAAACCCAGGAACACAATAATTGATCTGTATCGATAGAAAACCCAGGAACACAATAATTGATCAGTATTGATAGAAAACCCAGGAACACAATAATTGATCTGTATTGATAGAAAACCCAGGAACAAAATAATTGATCAGTATTGATAGAAAACCCAGGAACACAATAATTGATCTGTATTGATAGAAAACCCAGGAACACAATAATTGATCAGTATTGTGAGAAAACCCAGGAACACAATAATTGATCAGTAGTGTGAGAAAACCCAGGAACACAATAATTGATCTGTATCGATAGAAAAACCAGGAACACAATAATTGATCTGTATCGATAGAAAACCCAGGAACACAATAATTGATCTGTATCGATAGAAAAACCAGGAACACAATAATTGATATGTATCGATAGAAAACCCAGGAACACAATAATTGATCAGTATTGTGAGAAAACCCAGGAACAAAATAATTGATCTGTATCGATAGAAAACCCAGGAACACAATAATTGATCTGTATCGATAGAAAACCCAGGAACACAATAATTGATCAGTATTGAGAGAAAACCCAGGAACACAATAATTGATCTGTATCGATAAAAAACCCAGAAACACAATAATTGATCAGTATTCATAGAAAACCCAGGAACAAAATAATTGATCAGTATTGATAGAAAACCCAGGAACACAATAATTGATCTGTATTGATAGAAAACCCAGGAACACAATAATTGATCAGTATTGTGAGAAAACCCAGGAACACAATAATTGATCAGTAGTGTGAGAAAACCCATGAACACAATAATTGATCAGTATTGTGAGAAAACCCAGGAACACAATAATTGATCAATATTGAGAGAAAACCCAGAAACACAATAATTGATCTGTATCGATAGAAAACCCTGGAACACAATAATTGATCTGTATCAATAGAAAACCCAGGAACACAATAATTGATCAGTATTGATAGAAAACCCAGGAACACAATCATTGATCTGTATCGATAGAAAACCCAGGAACACAATAATTGATCAGTATTGAGAGAAAACCCAGGAACACAATAATTGATCTGTATCGATAGAAAACCCAGGAACACAATAATTGATCTGTATCGATAGAAATCCCCGGAACACAATAATTGATCTGTATCGATAGAAAACCCATGAACACAATAATTGTATCAGTATCGATAGAAAACCTAGGAACACAATAATTGATCAGTATTGATAGAAAACCCAGGAACACAATAATTGATCAGTATCGATAGAAAACCCAGGAACACAATAATTGATCTGTATCGATAGAAAACCCAGGAACACAATAATTGATCAGTATCGATAGAAAACCCAGGAACACAATAATTGATCTGTATCGATAGAAAAGCCAGGAACACAATAATTGATCAGTATTGTGAGAAAACCCAGGAACACAATAATTGATCTGTATCGATAGAAAACCAAGTATCACAATAATTGATCTGTATCGATAGAAAACCCAGGAACACAATAATTGATCAGTATTGATAGAAAACCCAGGAACAAAATAATTGATCAGTATTGTGAGAAAACCCAGGAACACAATAATTGATCAGTATTGATAGAAAACCCAGGAACACAATAATTGATCAGTATTGATAGAAAACCCAGGAACACAATAATTGATCTGTATTGAGAGAAAACCCAGGAACACAATAATTGATCTGTATCGATATAAAACCCAGGAACACAATAATTGATCAGTATTGATAGAAAACCCAGGAACAAAATAATTGATCAGTATTGAGAGAAAACCCAGGAACACAATTATTGATCTGTATTGATAGAAAACCCAGGAACACAATAATTGATCAGTATTGTGAGAAAACCCAGGAACACAATAATTGATCAGTAGTGTGAGAAAACCCAGGAACACAATAATTGATCTGTATCGAGAGAAAACCCAGGAACAAAATAATTGATCAGTATTGTGAGAAAACCCAGGAACAAAATAATTGATCTGTATCGATAGAAAACCCAGGAACACAATAATTGATCTGTATCGATAGAAAACAATGGAACACAATAATTGATCAGTATTGAGAGAAAACCCAGGAACACAATAATTGATCAGTATTGTGAGAAAACCGAGGAACACAATAATTGATCTGTATCGATAGAAAACCCATGAACACAATAATTGATCTGTATCGATAGAAAACCCAGGAACACAATAATTGATCTGTATCGATAGAAAACCCAGGAACACAATAGTTTATCAGTATTGTGAGAAAACCCAGGAACACAATAATTGATCCGTATTGTGAGAAAACCCATGAACACAATCATTGATCTGTATCGATAGAAAACCCAGGAACACAATAATTGATCAGTATTTTGAGAAAACCCAGGAACACAATAATTGATCAGTATTGAGAGAAAACCCAGGAACTCAATAATTGATCTGTATCGATAGAAAACCCAGGAACACAATAATTGATCTGTATCGATAGAAAACCCAGGAACACAATAATTGATCAGTATCGATAGAAAACCCAGGAACACAATAATTGATCTGTATCGATAGAAAAGCCAGGAACACAATAATTGATCAGTATTGTGAGAAAACCCAGGAACACAATAATTGATCTGTATCGATAGAAAACCAAGTATCACAATAATTGATCTGTATCGATAGAAAACCCAGGAACACAATAATTGATCAGTATTGATAGAAAACCCAGGAACAAAATAATTGATCAGTATTGTGAGAAAACCCAGGAACACAATAATTGATCAGTATTGATAGAAAACCCAGGAACACAATAATTGATCAGTATTGATAGAAAACCCAGGAACACAATAATTGATCTGTATTGAGAGAAAACCCAGGAACACAATAATTGATCTGTATCGATATAAAACCCAGGAACACAATAATTGATCAGTATTGATAGAAAACCCAGGAACAAAATAATTGATCAGTATTGAGAGAAAACCCAGGAACACAATTATTGATCTGTATTGATAGAAAACCCAGGAACACAATAATTGATCAGTATTGTGAGAAAACCCAGGAACACAATAATTGATCAGTAGTGTGAGAAAACCCAGGAACACAATAATTGATCTGTATCGAGAGAAAACCCAGGAACAAAATAATTGATCAGTATTGTGAGAAAACCCAGGAACAAAATAATTGATCTGTATCGATAGAAAACCCAGGAACACAATAATTGATCTGTATCGATAGAAAACAATGGAACACAATAATTGATCAGTATTGAGAGAAAACCCAGGAACACAATAATTGATCAGTATTGTGAGAAAACCGAGGAACACAATAATTGATCTGTATCGATAGAAAACCCATGAACACAATAATTGATCTGTATCGATAGAAAACCCAGGAACACAATAATTGATCTGTATCGATAGAAAACCCAGGAACACAATAGTTTATCAGTATTGTGAGAAAACCCAGGAACACAATAATTGATCCGTATTGTGAGAAAACCCATGAACACAATCATTGATCTGTATCGATAGAAAACCCAGGAACACAATAATTGATCAGTATTTTGAGAAAACCCAGGAACACAATAATTGATCAGTATTGAGAGAAAACCCAGGAACTCAATAATTGATCTGTATCGATAGAAAACCCAGGAACACAATAATTGATCAGTATTGAGAGAAAACCCAGGAACACAATAATTGATCTGTATCGATAGAAAACCCAGGAACACAATAATTGATCAGTATTGATAGAAAACCCAGGAACACAATCATTGATCTGTATCGATAGAAAACCCAGGAACACAATAATTGATCTGTATCGATAGAAAACCCAGGAACACAATAATTGATCAGTATTGAGAAAAAACCCAGGAACACAATAATTGATCTGTATCGATAGAAAACCCAGGAACACAATAATTGATCAGTATTGAGAGAAAACCCAGGAACACAATAATTGATCTGTATCGATAGAAAACCCAGGAACACAATAATTGATCAGTATCGATAGAAAACCCAGGAACACAATAATTGATCTGTATCAATAGAAAACCCAAGAACACAATAATTGATCTGTATCGATAGAAAACCCAGGAACACAATAATTGATCAGTATTTAGAGAAAACCCAGGAACACAATAATTGATCAGTATCGATAGAAAACCCAGGAACACAATAATTGATCAGTATTGAGAGAAAACCCAGGAACACAATAATTGATCTGTATCGATAGAAAACCCAGGAACACAATAATTGATCAGTATCGATAGAAAACCCAGGAACACAATAATTGATCTGTATCAATAGAAAACCCAGGAACACAATAATTGATCTGTATCGATAGAAAACCCAGGAACACAATAATTGATCAGTATTTAGAGAAAACCCAGGAACACAATAATTGATCATTATCGATAGAAAAGCCAGGAACACAATAATTGATCTGTATCGATAGAAAAGCCAGGAACACAATAATTGTATCAGTATTGATAGAAAACACATTAACACAATAATTGATCTGTATCAATAGAAAACCCAGAAACACAATAATTGATCAGTATTGAGAGAAAACCCAGAAACACAATAATTGATCTGTATCGATAGAAAACCCAGGAACACAATAATTGATCAGTATGGAGAGAAAACCCAGGAACACAATAATTGATCAGTATTGAGAGAAAACCCAGGAACACAATAATTGATCTGTATCAATAGAAAACCCAGGAACACAATAATTGATCAGTATCGATAGAAAACCCAGGAACACAATAATTGATCTGTATCGATAGAAAACCCAGGAACACAATAATTGATCAGTATTGAGAGAAAACCCAGGAACACAATAATTGATCAGTATCGATAGAAAACCCAGGAACACAATAATTGATCAGTATCGATAGAAAACCCAGGAACACAATAATTGATCTGTATCGATAGAAAACCCAGGAACACAATAATTGATCAGTATCGATAGAAAACCCAGGAACACAATAATTGATCTGTGTTGAGAGAAAACCCAGGAACACAATCATTGATCTGTATCGATAGAAAACCCAGAAACACAATAATTGTATCAGTATCGATAGAAAACCCAGGAACACAATAATTGATCAGTATTGATAGAAAACCCAGGAACACAATAATTGATCTGTATCGATAGAAAAGCCAGGAACACAATAATTGTATCAGTATTGATAGAAAACACATTAACACAATAATTGATCTGTATCGATAGAAAACCCAGGAACACAATAATTGATCTGTATTGAGAGAAAACCCAGGAACACAATCATTGATCTGTATCGATAGAAAACCCAGGAACACAATAATTGTATCAGTATCGATAGAAAACCCAGGAACACAATAATTGATCAGTATTGATAGAAAACCCAGGAACACAATAATTGATCTGTATCGATAGAAAAGCCAGGAACACAATAATTGTATCAGTATTGATAGAAAACACATTAACACAATAATTGATCTGTATCGATAGAAAACCCAGAAACACAATAATTGATCAGTATTGAGAGAAAACCCAGAAACACAATAATTGATCTGTATCGATAGAAAACCCAGGAACACAATAATTGATCAGTATGGAGAGAAAACCCAGGAACACAATAATTGATCAGTATTGAGAGAAAACCCAGGAACACAATAATTGATCTGTATCGATAGAAAACCCAGGAACACAATAATTGATCAGTATCGATAGAAAACCCAGGAACACAATAATTGATCTGTATCGATAGAAAACCCAGGAACACAATAATTGATCAGTATTGAGAGAAAACCCAGGAACACAATAATTGATCAGTATCGATAGAAAACCCAGGAACACAATAATTGATCAGTATCTATAGAAAACCCAGGAACACAATAATTGATCTGTATTGATAGAAAACCCAGGAACACAATAATTGATCAGTATCGATAGAAAACCCAGGAACACAATAAGTGATCTGTATTGATAGAAAACCCAGGAACACAATAATTGATCAGTATCGATAGAAAACCCAGGAACACAATAATTGATCTGTATTGAGAGAAAGCCCAGGAACACAATCATTGATCTGTATCGATAGAAAACCCAGGAACACAATAATTGTATCAGTATCGATAGAAAACCCAGGAACACAATAATTGATCAGTATTGATAGAAAACCCAGGAACACAATAATTGATCTGTATCGACAGAAAACCCAGGAACACAATAATTGATCTGTATCGATAGAAACCCCCATCGATAGAAAAACACAGAGAATTAAGATCTGTGGACGGGGAAATCTTATGTGTACAGAGAAGCCAATCAACTGCATGGAGAGGAGGAAATACAGAGCAGGGGATGTTTGGGAAGGATACAGTGTAACAGAGGAAACACACAGCGTAATCCTGATAATTCATATATATAATACATTTGAAAAGTCAGCTTGAGATTGAGACATGGAAGGGGATGGAAGTGATGGAGGAAGGGACTGATCCTATGATAACACTCTGCACAGTGAATATACAATGGGACATGGAGCAGGCTCATAAAATGGAAGGTTGTCAGCAGGATGGGGAGACCTGGAATGCAGAGATACAGCCACACATCTGGATTTCATCCGAGGAGAAGGCTGACAATACACAACGGAGAAGGATCAAAGGAGGAAATCGAATGGGCAACAGAGGATCGGAATGGAAGCTGATGGAAATGGAGAATTACAAAGAGAAATCCAGATGCAGCCAGAAGGAGGAGGAGGGGGAGGAAGGGAAAAAGACAGGAGCATAAAAGAA